>JANVCC010000271.1:7352577-7389977 GCA_025345505.1 Todiramphus chloris collaris
CTCTTCCTCTTCTCTTCCTCTTCTCTTCCTCTTCTCTTCCTCTTCTCAAAGAGACCAGGCAGCGTTCATGATCACCACTAGAAAATTCTTTTGCTTATCACTCCGAGCTGTTTCCAGGCATTAATTGGCCCCTGATTGCTCATCAAGTTTGTCTTAGCCTGACAGTTATTCTAAGCTGTAGATGATGCTTCCTTCTGCCTTCTCTCTTTGGTTCTCATCACATAAATCTTCATAAACAGTAGCCACTGCCTTTCCTTCCGTGTGTCTTTGTTTAAGAGTGGCACCAGTCAGCCTTGATTTTGTCTCAAGTTTCTGGCTTCGTACTGGGGTGTAAGTTGTTGCCATATTTCCTTTTGCTTATAAAATACATCTGAAAAACATGAACAAGAGATGTAATTTGCTTGGTGCTCCATTTTTTTGGGCAGATTTTACACCACCTTACTTCAGTGATATTTAACCTGCTTGTGATTTAGTGTACAAAACTGGTAACTCCTGTGTATGATTTACCCTCTCCAGTTATCACATCCTCATATGGCCTTCAGCCTTCTCTCTCTGTTCTGTCTTTCTTCTCTACACAGGATTAGAGACCCTCTTTGTTTTATGAATCATCGTGCAAATCCCCATTACTGATTAGGACACTATAATTTACACAGTGTTGCAGCACTTACATAATGAAGCACCTAAAAAAAAGCTGCATAGAAAATGAGCAGTACTGTCTGGAAATTATCCTATGGGATTGTGGGCCTCAGAGTCCAGTCTTCTGTGTCATTCAGAGAAAAAGAAGATAATTTAGATCTCACTGATGTATAATTAGTACCTGAGAATTAATATCTTCATTGGACAAGAAGAAAGGAAGGGAAAAGGGTCCTCAGGAGAAAGGTCTCTGACTAGATCTGTTGGCATCAGCACTAGATGCTATTGGATTTTAGTAGATATGATACACTAATAGAGACACTTGTCCCACAGTACAGTAAATGCCTGTGTGCCGGAGCTCCCAATCCACTAATTACCCTGTTTAACACAAAGACATTTGTGAAATAGTATTTGAAAAGAAAAGCCAAGCTGTGTAATCTATATGCTGTGGGATTCTCCTAGTGCTGAGTCCCGGACCAACTGCCTTCCACATGAGAATAAATGACAAATGACTTTTCTACTTTGTTCTTCATTATATCTGAAATATGGGATGTAGTCTGTTGAATGTTTTCAGTCTACCGTGTTCTCTCCCAATTACGGACCAGTTCATGACATTCAGAAACTGTTAAGTCTACATGACTTTAGTGTATTCTAGGACATTTTTGCCTTTCAAATTAAACCTGATTATGGGCAGGTATTGTGCACTCCTGATGACTAAGAGCTAGTATGGGAGACTTTTTGTTTAATGCACGCAGGTACCTTAAGGGAAGATAGAGGAAATGCATTTATCAAAGGTGGCTTTTGCATTTCTGCTCGGGTACCAAAGAAGGGCTCGAATTTTCAGAAGGGTTGAATAGCTGCCATGTTTTTGACAATTGAGCCGTACCAGTTGCATGCCATACTGCATACCCTGCAGTCACAACATGTACACGTCTTACCTGCTAAATTCACCACCACTGAGCCACATACCAAGATCTCGAAGATGTCCCAAATCCCTAAATTAGCCAGTTTATATTCCTTTAATTTAATCTGTCATTGTGGAAACCTGACTTAAGATTAGTCTGTCCATGGATAGTGGTTTGCAAAGTAATGTGTGGAAAGTTGTGCAGATAGAAATAAAGACAAAGCTCTTTCAAATGATTCCTTTCCTCATCTTTTTTCCTAGAGATAGACTGCATTGTCATTAACTGACTACTAATGTCACTGTCTGGCCAGCTTTAATGATACTTGCCATTAGTCAGTGCTGTTAAGCCCAGCTCTGTATCTCTGTTGACCCTGGCTGGCTATAGATATCCCTGTTGTATATTGCCATTGAAAGCTGCGTAAATCATTCTGTGGGTCAGTCAGTTGTGAGAGCTGTCTGCTCTGAAATCCAGCATTCCACGTGCAAGTTAAAGCAGGGCAAGCAGAAAAAATCCACATGAAGAATAGCTGTGAGTTTAATGGTGTGCTGCTCTATGAAGAAAAGGATGTACTGCTGGATCCACAGTTCAATGTGGTTTTCAAGGTGTTTTCCTATGTAACTGTGACCTTTAGATCACATTTCTGGAGATCTTCCTCCTTCAGGCAGCTGCCATAAACACAGGGCTGGAAGGAAGCCATGCTCAAATCCACCGTCAGTCCGAAGCGATTTCATTACCACTAGATCTAGACTCTCATCTGAGTCAGGAGTATGATTAATTCAACTGATTAGCAAGTTGTATGTTTAAATGAAAAATATTAGATTGAAAATATAAAAGGGTTTCATTTGCAATTTGAACGTCTTAATATGAAGCAGCTCAGCATGAAGGATGTTCCAGCTCGTGTGGGCTGCTAGTGGTTGGCAAAGATTGGAGCAGTCAGTGCAGGATGGAGCAGCAGCTTTGGTCACTCTTTGGACTGGTGATAGAGGCTTTTGCAGGTTTTGAAGGAACATTTGCATTTCCCAGTCAGCTCTGGGCAAACCAGTGGTCTGGTCAGGAAAGGGCAAAACTAATTCCTAATTGGATGTAGCAGTAGAGGAGGAGAAACGAGAGGAAGAGATCAATACTTACGTAACACTAAATCCTCTCTCCACTTCTTCTGCACAAGCTGGTTTGCAGCAGCTCTGTGCCTGCTGTGCAGTGCCAGCAACTCCACTGCCTGTCTGTGTCAAGGAGGTCCAAATGGGCAGCTGGTGGGGAGTGATGAGTGAACTCATCCCAGACTACATGTGCTTAGATAAACTGCAGTTAACTTAGATAACCTGCCTAGAATTCACTGCTAGCATTTCAGAGATGGGATTGGGTTCAGGCCTGTTTTTTCTGTTTCCTTGTTTTTGTGCTTTTGAGGGAGGAAAAGTTGATTTAAGTTATGGTCAGAAACTTGGCGAGTTTAGAATTGTTTGACAAATCCAATATATTGCTCGCAAAGTTTGTGAAACATAAAACTGCAAGAGGTTGGAACATCTACAGTAACAAGTAAGAAGTAAATCATGACAGACTGAGTGACTGGAGTGCTAAATAAAGTCACAACAAAACCTGTCACAGGTTTTCTGATAAGCTTTGGAACAGCACCTGACAAGTCCCATTAATGGCAGCAGTTATTGTTTGATTACATTAGAGCTTTGAATGCAAAGGGGCCAGTATTTTGCCTTGCTGCCTTCATAACAAACAGTGTTTTGGTCACCATATCCTAGCTTGTGAAAGTTGCTGAGCAATTTTATTTTCATATTAATTTATCGTGTCCCTTTTCTGTGGGGAGGTGATTTTATTTTGACAAAGTGCAGTAGCACTCAGGAACTCCTAATATTTAATGTATAGAGAAGGTCATGAATTCATATCCATGCTGGGGCAAATATTACAGTATATATGCTGGAGATGGATGGCAGTTGTTTTATGCTACACTGCTAAGGAAGACAGTAAATCAGATGATGTTACTTCTCACCTTGCTCAAGTTGTAAAATGGATATAACATTTCTTTTTATTGAAAGATCCAATTAGGGACAGGGAAGGTCAGGTCATACAGAGCTGGGCTTCCCAAAAGCTAGAATTACCTTTCTGGGGTAACTGAGACATCTTTGGAGACGTGAAGAACCAAGTTTTTTGCAGTGAAAATCCAAGAATCTACCACTGCCCATCAGCCCATCACTGCCTCTTTGCATTGTCACAATGAAGTTTCCTCTTGACAGATGAAAAAAAAAAAAAAAAAAGAGTTTGTATTGCTGCTTCTGTTGATAGATGGGCTTTGAGCTGCTCTTACTGCAGCTCAGCCCCACAGCACCAAACTGGTCAGGCTCTCCATGGGGTATCCCATGACTCTACACTTGGGGAACACTTCAGGGTTTCAAGGGTCATTTGCTTGGGGCTTCTCTTCATTATCTCATCTTGCTATAAGATTGGACAGGCAAATCTTAGGCAGCAGCTACTTTTAAGGAGGCTGCCCAGCACATTTCCATCAGCGAGAAGGGGGATATTTGAGCACGGTGTGGCTTGGCCTCTTCTCCCAGCCCAGGAAAGAGCAGTCTTTGCCCTTGGTTGTTTCTAAATGAAACGGCTTTGCTCTTGGGGAACTCGGCACTCCCTGAAGTCCTGAGAACTGGTAAATAGCAAAGCTGTATTTATTATATTTGGCAAAACTGGAGTGGGCTTAAGTGTAAAGGCCAATTAAGTGTACAGAGGAGAGAGGAACAAAACGTTAGGGACAAACAAGCTTGTGGTAGCTGGAGAAACTGTCCCTTGAAAAGGAGGTGATGGACAGGTTTTTATTAGGAGGTGGGATCTTGGATGGGGTTGACTCTCTCTCCAGCCACAGTCTTTGATTTCTACTTTTGTTGCTTAATTTGTGTTTCACGAACAAACAGATCAGACATTGACCTTACACAGTTTTTTAAAGAAACACAACGCTTTTATAGCCTTTCCTTTTTTCTTTTTTTATTGACTTGTTCCTTCAGTT
Organism: Todiramphus chloris collaris; assembly: GCA_025345505.1. Taxonomy (NCBI): domain Eukaryota; kingdom Metazoa; phylum Chordata; class Aves; order Coraciiformes; family Alcedinidae; genus Todiramphus; species Todiramphus chloris. The sequence goes on from JANVCC010000271.1 coordinate 7,357,123, forward strand.
GAGGTTCTTTCTGTCTTTGCCATCATCTCGTCCTCTCATCTCTACTTCCCTACTGGTTTTTCCCCTTATCTTTGGATATTTAATATTAGAAAAGCAGCTAGAAGATTTAGGGGAGTTTGGTCCTACTAGGTTACCTTTTCTATGAATGCTGGTATCAGAGCAATCGCTCTTTGCACCTTACTTTCACTGCCTGGAAAAGTGGGATGCAGATGTTTGACACATGATTATAAACCATGTTAGACTCTTCTGCTGGGAAACATGTTGCTGTTTTTATTTCTTTGACCATTCACTTGACTGATCTGCCCTGTTGTGAAAGACCATTAAGGAGGCATTTTAGCATTACCTGCTTTTGTGGGCCATCAGACATTTAATATTAGCTGAAGATAGTTACGTGGCTTTGCTAAGAATATTTCAGGCTAGTCAAATCAGCTAGCATACACAGACTAATTCCTGGTGAGCACACATCCATGTTACCAACGCTTTGGTTAAGTTGGTAAGATTGCATTCATTTCCTCTGATTTATTTCATAAACCTGTATTTTTTGTTCGGTTTTTGGTTTAGTTTGCAGGGTATTCACCTTGTGTTTAAAATTTGCAGGCTGTTCAATCCTCCTCACACCTTTTGCAACAATCCATCTTTTACAATATTCAAAATACTGTAGTGACCTAAACATAAAATGGCTTACACAGGCTTGGAGAGCACACATTCAAGCTCTGATTTTTATATTACCATCTTTATTTGCTGAAACAAATGGGAACTAAAGGAAGCTACTGCCGCAGGCAATCTGTGTCACCAGTAGCAATGCACATCTTCATGGATAGTTTATAAGCAAATTCTTCAAAATTGTTTCTACATAGTTTGAGGGTTTTTATCCTGCATTTAGATCCGTGCTTTATAGCATATGAAAAAAACCCAAACCACCCCAGACTCTCTGATAATGTAAAACATATATCTTTAGCAAATGATTTAAATTCATTTAGTTGTGAGGATAGAATAACAAAGACATAAAGAATACTATCTAGCAGGAAGAAGGATTGGTCTCTGGGTAAGAGAGTCAGGGTTTGCCTTTTATCTTTGGTGGAAGTATGTTATCATTCAGCAGAGAGACGTGTAGTAGTTACAACATTAGTTGATTGGATAGTTAATAACTTTGATGCAGAGAAATTAACAAAAGAAAATAGATGGCAATTCTAATAGCAGCTAAGAGGAATAATTGTTCTACCTAACAACTGATTGAATATTATGTCAAGCAATATCAACATCAAAAAGAAGGTAAATGCCAAACAAGTAAATGAAACAATGATAGCTTTTAAAGCTGTAATACTTGATTGGGAAATAAATGAGCCTGGCATTATGTAAGGCTTGTCTGCATGGAGAAATTCATCAATGCAACTATATTGGTATAATTATACCTTTCAAAGCAACATAAAGCTGAACAAAGAAAAGGCACTCTGATTGCAGAATAAGGTTCTCCCCACGAGGAGTTACACAGCTCTAACGCCAGTGTCAAAATTATACTGGTGTGATTGCAGTGGTTAATTTGCTCACGAAGACAAGCCCTAAACCATTTGATGGTCTGCTGCTGTGTTCCTGCCCGGCTGCCTTTGCAGCAGGCTGTGGCTTTCCGCTCTGCCCAGCAAGATGAAGGCTGTACTTGTATTGATCCTACAAAAGGGTGCAAAGCCACACAGCAAACCGTGTTCAGGCTGTAATACGTGATGCACTAAAGCTGCAGGCCCACATGGTAAATACCATTTAAATGCATTCAGTTTTATAAGACACAAAACAGTCCCCCACCGTTACTGTATTTTACTATGGCATATTTTCCAATTGTGATAATACATTTTTTTTTATTTTTTTCACCTGCTTGCTAGGAAGAAAAATGAGTCTGCTGTTCACTTCACCTGAATTAAGTTGATAAACTGTATTTTTGTAAAATTTGATTAAAAAGTTAACTCAAAGCTTTGTGTTTGCAGAGTCAGTATTTTTCTGTGACTCCAGTTTTGAAAAGACGATTTTGATACCCAGTTGACTGGGAAGGAATAAGGTAAAAGAAAAGATCTAGCACTTCTTTTCCAGGCACCTCACATGCTTGGTTCTGAACCTCTGAAACCACAGAGTAGCTCTGTAAATGGGAAAAATCAGATCTAACAGGTGAAAAAGACTAAATTAACAGATCTGAAAATGACTTTCTAAGAAAGGAAGAATTCACCTCCCATCCAACGATTTGAGCTGATTCAACGTGCAGCAGTGGGTCAAGAGAAACAGGTCACCTTATGTCTTCCTGTCTGCACCTCTGCTTTTGAGAAAAGCACTAACAGACTACAGCAACAACACACGTGAACAGTTAACACTTGCTGTGTGTACAGCTGTCTGTTTCTATATGTTCTGGACCTCATAGAGAAACTGTGCTACAGTTTGCAGTGAGTACTGAAGAATGCACCTGGAAAGTCTGCATCCAGCATGCCCTTGTAAGCAGCTTCAGTTGGATACAGGCAGAGCAGCACCTAATCCATATGTGTGAACTTGCATGTTGGTTTTGCATCTACAAATATTACAGCCTCAGTTTAAAGGAGCCTAAAGATAGTATGGCCTGTAGAATAGTTTATGATTTTAGTATGCTTATGTACTATATGGCCTTTTTAAAAGTCAGTGTGAATGTATAAAGATTATGGGTGTTCATGTATACTATACTTTACAAGAAAAAAATCAATTTTTCATTCCTCTGCGGCAGCTTGCAATACAATGGGAATATTACCTCAACCAAGTAAACAGAATTATCTTCTAACGTGAATAAGAAAAATGTAGCAGAAAGTCTTTATCTCTCTATTTTCAACTTTTATTATCTAAGTTTGACTGGGATTTAAAAGAAAGAAGGGAAGGGAAGATGAGCCAAATGCAGAATTTATATGAAAGATGATGAAACTAGCCCCATGGAAGGCCTGCAAAAGGTCCAGAATGAAAATGAATTTCAGTTTACTGTTGCAGGTATGGAATGTGGCAGTCAGGAAGCTTTTGTGGCAAGACAGTTCTTTTTTCTTCTACCTTTTTTCCCTTCGTTGGTTTGTGTTTGTGTGAATTGACTATGGCCTAGACTGGAAAATGCCTATCTTGAATGTTAATCTCTGTATTACTGCTCCTGGAATATCTGGGCATTTCACACACATTAAGAATGTCTCTTCTATAAACCCTCCATATACACTGTATTTTTATTATTATCCTTATATTAGAGATATAAGTCCCTCAAGGTCACATTAAAAGAAGGATGACTAAGATTTTTGTCACAGGCCATTCTTTTCCTTGTAGGGTTATGATAGATGTCTATTTGTAGATATCTACCTCCACAACTCAGAAAATGGTACCTAGATTTGAGGGTCATTCCATTAATAGCAGCACATGGCAGCCTGGCTAATAGAAGAGCTAGATCTAAGGCAGAAGAAGGGCCCCTGTACTCAAAGAAAGGAAAGACATTCATGGGGTGTAACGCTGAAACTCCCTGGAGCAGGCAAAGGTGACAGGGATTCCAAGGCTGTGTCATGCTGTAAGTGTAAAGATTCAGATCAGGACTTAAAATGGGACTTTGGGGCATGAAAAACCCACACCACCTTTTACAGCGATTGGTGTTTTGTCTCCAAGAACACAAGTCTATTTGTCCCACTAAATCTTGTTTAAAATATTCAGCTGTATATAGTACTCTCAACTTCCTCCCCCTAAATGCTTCTTCAAGTTGTTGCATCTCGTGTTACCACTTGGTGCGGTGTTTTCAAATGCTGGCTACATCTCAATGACAGATTCAAAGAGAAGGACAACCCTACTTGTGACATTTCAGTACATTTTGGAGTTTAGAAATAAGAGTTTGGGTTCTTTTTTTAATTATATATTCCGTAATTACTGCATCAGAATTAATGGAACCGCACCAGTATATGTCAGTGGAGTGCTTTACTCAGGAGATTTTCTGTATTATGTCCATATCTCACTTTTTTGAGGAATATTAATCCCCTGCAATAACAGAACTGGCCAATTATCCAGTGCTGCATATGGAAACAACAAATGAAAATTCATTCCTGCTGTGATCTGATGACTTTCACAGCTACAGTTTCTCTCCTCTGAATGTATAAGTAGAAATGACTTTAGTGTCTTTAAAATTTACATTATATAGTCTCTTGTACTTTACTCTCCCTTATAAAATCCAATTATAGAATTTGACTTCATGAGCTTTTTCCTGCGTTAGTGAAGTCCACAGACTGATATATTCCTAAAAAAAAAAAAAAAAAGTATGATTTTAATTTTTCAGTATGTGTTGGAAAGAAAAGAGCTGCCATGCTGAAATCTATACGTACAATATAATAGCAGTTCTGTAGCTTCCTGAGCAGAGTAATACATGATAATTTACAAACAGGGTGAATGATTGACATGCAGTGTCCAGCAGCTATCCTGGAAACTGCTCTGTGCTCTTAAACCTATGGACTTAAAAGTAACTACTCCCTTACATATCCAAAATTGCATCTCTTACTGCTTTGCAATTTTTTGTCTTTTATACATCCAGGTTTGTCTTTAATTTAAGGATTTTAGAACAGTATTGTTTTATTTTCTGAAATTTCAGGATGATGTTTTCACCTCTTGGACCTGTTATGGTTTGGTCTTTTGTCTTGGAAATTGCTCTGGATTGCTGTGAAGATGGTAATAGTTCTGAAAAAAATAATTTTATTGACCAGCAGGCTATTTCTCCCTTGAAATATTCTAGATAATTTTCTTTATTCTAAAGTCTTTAGTATGTTCCTTGAGTCAGCAGAAGTTTATTTTGTGAACTTATTAGTTGCCAGTGATCTTTCCTGGAAAATGGGTAGCATCTGGTTTTGGTAAGACTGATCTTGTCTTGTTTTTTAAAGACACCATCTGCTTTCCAGTGCTCCAAAGGGGACTGTCATGTCCAGTGGGATTTTTATCATATGTTTGCCTCCATTTCTGAATATCTGAATATTTCAAAGAGCAGCTAAATGCATAATTCTTCCTCCTAAACAGTGTACTTCTTTGTATCTTAAAATCACATGGAAGTATTTTCAACAAATTGAGGTTAAAGTTGTAAAATGCTTCTTATAAATGTTATACTTCCATATTTGATAATGGATATTTAGGGTATACTTATCCAAAGTGGTTTTTGGTACAGAGTCACTGCAAATATATTAAATTAAGCAAACAACAGACCCTTTTTCTGATATGGCAGCTTTAGATTTGGTCCCCTAAAAATTGCTCAGCAAAATGGTCTCAGAAATGCCTTTTAGTATCACCAATCACATCTACATTTTAAAAAGAACAAACAAAATCTAGCTTTATTCAACTGTGAATTCTATTGACCTGATTGAGCAACTTCTGTTCCTGTGAAAATCCGTTACTTGCATGCTAATTACACTGAAACCCTTTCGTCAGGATCACGATGGGGTATGGGTGAGGATTCTATTGACATTTTATTTCCAACTAACATCCCAGTCCCTTTCAGCCACCAGAAGTAAAGTACATGCTCAAGTTTAAGCACAGGCTTTAGTATTTTATTGAATTAGAGATTTGACAACTAGTGAGAATACTAATGTGAGTGAAATCGTATAGGTGCTTAAGGCTAGAAAGATCCAAACAATAGAAATAATAGAAAAGTAAAATGTAATTATTTCCCTCATCTGAGGTCACACTCTGAGTTTCAGAACCAAAACCAGAGGACTTCTTCACTTGCCACTATTAAAAAGAAAATATTTATATCCACATTGTGCATTGTGTAGAGTCCTTTACTATGATTACAGTTTTAATGCAGTATTTTACAGTGGGAGGTCTGAGGCAGTGGCTAAAGTATCTGAATGAATTCTTAGTGTGGCTATTTCCTTAACAAGGTTTGTAAATTTACTAGACCATTATGTAATTTTTCTTCCTTTTCCTCCACGTTCAACATGTGCCAGATGTCATTTCCAAACTGATTTTGTGCATGTGAAAGATGCACAACATGAGGGACAGCCAAGCAAATGCACGAATGGATGCAGCTTTATCGATGAGTAGGAGCGCCTGGTGTTCAATGGCATCAGGTTGCTTTCCCCACGGATGATCACAGGGAATGCCACCCCAGCCCCATCTGTTCACACTGCAGAGGTTTTATAAAAATAGGAAAGTCACATACCTGCCATCTTTTATGATACTCACCTATACCATATTGTATGGAATGTCTTGCTTTATATACAGTATATTCAGTGTTTGACCTTCTTCATCCATCTGCATTGCACATGTCTCTGTAGCTTTCTACATTTTCTATATGTAGATGCACACACTTGTATAGAAGATTCTAAATACATTCACCTTAATACTACATTAACAAGTAAAGACAATATTTTGCTGCGTACCTTAAAATCACATTGTCCCTGAATAAAAAGTGTTCCAGAGAAGCAAGATACATAATGCTTAATTCTTGTATAATTCTTAATTCTTTCTTGTTGCATAGAATGAAGTTATATCAGAAGACTTGATTCAAACACAAGTGTAAAAGAATGAATTTTAAGCTCTATTTCAGCCACTATGAATAAAGAGATTATTCGTATTAAGGTGTGACTTCATCACATCATGGCAATAAATGTTGTTTGTCCTTATGTTTTACTATGTGTTAAGGAGGTGATTAAGTTAAGCAGGATATATACCTGGTTAGTGACATTCTGTCAACAAGTGCTACAGAACACAGAGATCCTGGCTGAATACTATTCCTTTTAACTTTTCAGGTCATGCCACTTCTGTCTGTCAGACAAATACAATAGGAATTACTCAATTTAACACCATTTCAGTTCTAATTGAATTCCATTTGCTAAATCCTGAATAAATACATTACAACTGCTGCTTCGGTCAAACAGAGAGAAATAGCCATCTTTTAATGACTCCCCTGTGGATTTAATGCCTATTCTATCTGTTACAATAATGATTCCTACATCACTGGAATATATTTAAAGGATAATAGTTATTTAAACATGCCAAGTCTTTATACAGCAGATAAGTGTCTTTAATTTGCATTTATGAAATCAAAAGGAGGGCTAGAATAACTAGTTACCAATTTGTCTGTTTTGTAAAGTATCTTGGTATCAGAGCAAAGCTACAGGATTACGAAACAGTTTTATGTTTGCTCCTCATATCAATCTTAGGTGGAGAAAGAGGATCCCATCAAAGATGGGATTCACGTCATCAAATGCAGATAACTACCATGGAAATGCACACCCTGCTCATCACCCCGATAGTCTGTTGGGGAAAGTAGGCCACCTACATGTGATTCATCTCTTTGGACAGCAGATATATGGGAAAGCTTAGATAAATGACTCCATAAAAGTGATCTCAGGAGGATTAAATTCAAAGATATTTTGTCCATTATAGACATCTGAAGTTACGTGAGATGAATTGCCTTTAAGACCGCAAATGAGAAGTCAGTTTGTTGAAATTAGGATGCTTCACCTGGAAAAGAAGGGAAATACCTCATAAGGTTAAAGTTTAAGGGAAAGGAGAGAGTGAATTTGTCGCACTTGAAAAGAAACAAACCAAACCAAAAATGGAAATCTTTCATTTGTTTCAGGCCAGATGAATAATTCAATTCAAAATATCACCATTTTTTTTTTTCTTTCTTTTTTTAAGAGATATGAATCTTTGTTGCTGATGATGTCACTCATAGACTGGTGGTTAGGCATTTACCTGGCACACATAGGACTGAACTTTCCAAAACCCTGCTCTGAACCAAGGAAAGGAAGGCTTGAACCCACAAGTCATGAGATGAATGTCATCGTTACTGAGACATGGTAGGTATTCAGACTTCTCTGCCTTGGTAGTTTTGTGAATGGTCACCTAAGTGGCACATTTATTTTTCATCAGCCCAAGTTATTTGCCAAATTTGACTCAAAATGATGAATAATTTCAGTTCTAGTTAACTTTTTTTGAATAAACTATTCACAACCTCCCACTCGCTCTGCCTCCAAAATTCCATCTTTAGAGCAGATCTTGTGAAACAATATAGATAAGAGAGAATCTAATATAAATCATGTTCTTTGCAGAAATTCTTTTAAGTATGTGTTAAGCATAACGGTCTTAAATACGTGGTCTTAAAAACATAGCAATGCTACAAGGTTTTTTAGGGCTGTGTTCCAGTTAAATCCCTTGAAGCTTGAGTTAGAGGTTACAGGTTGAAGATTCATACAGGACTTGAATGACTCTTGCTACAGAAGTGGATTTCATCTCTTTGAACATGCATGGTCTAATCTGTGGTTAAGGCACCACACACAAGAAATGCCAGTTCTTGCTCTGCAACAGGATTTCTGTGTGAGCCCTGCTCCCTTAACCTCTCCCACCCAATTAGCCAACTGATGATATTTGTGTCTTGGTAGCATCATTTTTTATCAGGAAGCTCTTTGCCCTTTCTGGTGAGGTAGAGACTAACTCTCAACAATGAGGAGTTCAAAGACTCATGTTATGTTTTGTCTCAGAAAGTTGCCTCGAACATTAAATGAGTAGAATGAATGCTGAAATTGAACGTGTTCCCTTATCAACCAGAACAGAGCAGAAGAGTTACCTCTTCTGCTACCTCCAGGCGTGCTGCTTTTTCTTCTTCACCACCTCCTCTTTTTCTGTGCTATTTTCCAAACATTCAAAACCGCCTTTGATTTTTATTTTACCCTGAAGGATTTTTAATGTTTTGCTAATGTTCTAAATGCGGATGACTAGGAGAATATAATTCACACAGAAATTAGTTAAAAGGTAGCTATGGCAAAAGTATCATGTAGCAGGAAATAGGTTTTGTGAGTTTAAAATTGTTTGATCTGTTGTGTGTGATTCCTTGTTTTGGACTTCCTGCTCGGTCCTTTCAAGGTAAAAGTTTAGGGGCAGAGTGGCTCCTGCTTTCTTTGCCTGTGGACAGCTTGCTCACAACTCCCTACCCAAAGTGGGTTGGTTTAAAATATCTTTACAACACCGCTGCAGAAATGTACATCTTTCTGGTGATAGCTGTCAGTAAATATGCACCCTGTGGTGCATTGTCACTAAAGTAATCCACCGTGGGTGATGAAAATAATATACTGAGTTCAGGATTTTTAACAAGCAAAGGAATGCAGCAAGAAAATGTTCTTTGTAAATTTGAGTTGAATGAATGGATGAGGTACAGAGCCACTGGTGATTACTGAGACACCAGAATGCTTATTCGTTGCTTAAACGAACCTTTGCTGATTTTACAGTCTCCGTGGACTGTCTTCATGCTTCCCACTTACACTCTTGGCCTTCTTAGTATGTTGGTAGCCACTTCCCTCTAATCCAACCTGGTTCAGAGCCCCATGTGTACTTTCAGAACTGTGCTAGCAATGGTTTGTTAACTATCCCCATCGATAGCAGGTGTCACTGGGGAATTCATAGGGGTCACGTAACTTACTGTCACCCTTACCATGATACTTTTTGCCTTCAGGTTTAATATGAACTGAGTTGGTGACAGACTAAGTGATCTACTTATAACTCACCTTACAAAATGTTACAAGTAGCCCACACCAGGATACAAGATCAGAAACTACTAGCTTCTGTATCTCTATGTTGCTTTCACACCTTGTGGTACTTCCACTGTGGTCAGTACAGGGAGTAAAGGAAAAAAACATGCAGTGATTTTACTTCTTCAAGAATTAAACATGAAATGTGATATTTAGGATTATCTGGCCATACTGCTTGACCTTTTCAATATTATGGTTGAATAGTGACAATGTGTTTTTGAAGAACAGTCAAGAGACAGTATATGGGCAGGTGTTCAGAGGATCCCCCTTAAGGATGTCTAATTTGAGGTTTGTATTCCTAGACTTTATGAATCAGTAAGAATGATTTCAATATATAGAGTTCCATTTTTCTCTTACTCGGTTTTGTTCTTTTTCCCTTTCTTTAGCTCTTCTTCTCTTCTCTTCTCTTCTCTTCTCTTCTCTTCTCTTCTCTTCTCAACTCCTCTTGCCTCTCGCCTTTCTCTCAGGGTGACCTTAAACTAATCTAATCTATGTAGGTAAAAAAACTCCATCATCTACCTAATGAAAAGATAAGATAAACCCACACAGGTTTGAAGTGTATGATACACTGTTATGTGCTTACATACCAAAATGTATTGGCAGAAGCCCAAAAGTGTCTTAGAAAATACACAGAAATAAGATAGACAGGTAGAAACAATTATTGATCAAGACCTTCTGTACTAGGAACTAAAGTTAATAACATTTTATATCAAAATCAAGTGTGGATCCTCAGGGTGAGAGATGTATTCTGAAAATGTTTACTTGTACTTTGCTACATGCGGGCTTGTAGGGAAGCTGTTCAGACTTAGTAGCATGGGAGAAGAAAAATGGGAGATCACAAAAATTTTGGAAACGTAAGTGCTAACTAGTCATTATTTGTTGTTTTTTTAAAAAGTTAATTTGGCTACATGTGGCCAAACACAATTAGATTGGATTATTATTTTTTTTTAATTTCAAATTCCTTGGTACACAGAACAACCATTTCCGGAAAGAACACTCAGATTATTATATTTGCAATATACATTTTAGTTATGCTGTTTAATTAACAAGAACAAATGCAGTGTGTGCTCACAGTGTAAATGAAGAATCTCAGTTAAGAAAGGGTTAGGAAAGCAATGTGTAAAGCCAGCATTTTGCAGAACAGAGCCGTGGTTCAGTTGTATACACACTTACTGCAGCCATATAAGCAAATCCAGAGTGTGGTGGGCATAAATCTACTTGGACGCTGCATTTTGTTACCCATTTTGTGTGTGCAGTCTGAAAAAGTAAATGTGAAACCTCTGAGTACCTGGCTGCCTTGACACACTGCTTGCAGGTAAAGGAAGCTTGAGATTTTGTTCTGGACTCGATCATTAGTTAATGGGAAAAAAGCTCTGTCTCTTCTGCAGTCAGACATGACAAAAGAGGCATAAACTGTCCTCAGGTCTTTAGGGATCATCTCGATTGGGGTGCTAACTCTTAAAACTATGGACCCAGTCCAGCCAGCTTGCCAGCTTTCCTTCCTATGGCTGTAGTGTGGAAGATCCATCAGAATTAAAAGCAGGAAGATCAGGCAATTATAAAAAGGATGGCACCATGTAAAAAGGTGATACCACGATGCTCATATTAAAATACAGCACTAGGTTGTGGCTCGGCAAGGGCACAAACTGGATAGATTCCAAAGGTTCCCTCTTGTTGCTGAGTGCAGCATATCCTTGAGAATCTAGTTCACTGAAGATACTATTCTATTAGACTGGTCTAAGGGAAGGTTTTGTATTAATATTTTGTATTAATATTTTGGGCCTAGTCTCTGCCAACTGAAATAACTTTGCTCTAGATTGAGCCAACTGAACAAGGGAAAAAAATGAAGCACACAGGCTGCATTTACACATTGACACTTTGAACCAAGCTAACAATGCTCCTGGTTTAGGTGTTAGAAATCATCTGTAACTCTGAACTTACATGTTCGCAGTAGGAGGTTTGAAAACAATTTCCAAAGGTTGCCATCAGTTGCTCGCTGCTTGAAGAGATCTTTGCACTTTTCTAGGCATTCCCACTCTCATTTCAAATTAATGGACTCCGTGTCTTTCTTTGGGCCTGACCAGCTGGAGTCACGCTGTTCCTGTACAGAATGGCACATGACAATGTTTCTTTAATGTACAATTATGACTGGGCTGGGGTTTTCTCAATTATTTTCTTCTTTACATTTCTGACACTGCAAAAACATGTGTATAATATTTTATTCCCTTTCTTCTTGCAAGATTTGCTAATTATACTACAAGTAAAGGCCTTACTTTTTTCTTTCTGTTACATTTAAAAAGGGATGCTTAAAGATGGCATTAACTTTAGGAAAGATTTCTGTCAGAAGAAATTTCTATTCTCCCAACAACACTTAAGGCAAAGTTTGTTTTGATGGAACACGCTTCAAAAGTTTTAGGGTTTGGGTTCTTTTTTTGCCTTTTTATAAAATAACAGCTTTTCTTTGATGGAAAAAATGATATCTAAAGTCTCTCTCATACTTTGGAGGTTCTTTCATATACTGTAAAGAATATTTCTTGTTTCAAAGCAAAAAAAGGAAATGGAGATGGTCTCAGTTTCCTGGGTGTCTGATCTGCATAACTGAAAACTCTGAAACAAATGGCCATTGGTAAAAAATCCAGCTCTAAGTAAAACAGGATTTCACCTTTTGTGGCAAATTGGGAGAAAGTGGATAACCAAGTCTTACAGACTTGAAATATGTGGTTTTACTTTTTTTCCTCTGTAATCCTCCTCACAATTGGTGTTTGCACATCCCTTTGCTTCCTAAAAGGCATTTAAAAAATAGACTAATATCATGTCTTACATGAGCTTCTAAAAGCCCTAAAAATGCCATGAATCTCCCCAAGTAGAGCAGTATTCAGTCTTCTAAAAGGGTCCAAAACTCCATGGTGAACTATAGTTAAAACTCATGATTACTGCATATTAAACTAGCCACAATTTTCACATTAGGGATGCAGCTTTTAGGTTTTGAAATTGTGAAGCATCTTGCTGTCATTTTATCTCTCCTGCATCATGTCTGAGTCTGAATTCTTCCTCATCTTGTCAGATGATAGAAATCTATACACAGCACCTTTGATCACCCTGAGCGGCTTGCACAGAATATGGGCCAGACCAACTAATCTTCGTATTTGTCAGTCTGATTCTAGATCATTACTGTAATAACATCTCCTTCTTCATTTACAGGTGGGAGTGCTACATCTTCTCTCCCAGTGTTTTGTGCTGAACAAAGTCCTCTGGGCTAAGCCAGAGACCAGAAGGTATGAAAGAGGCAGACAGACTCCAGATAGGATCCCTATTTTCCTCAATGATTAGCAAAGTAGAATTTACTGATGCTACTGCAGTTTCATGAAGCAGAGCCATTTGCGATAGGGATCCTACAATGATGATGCCTTGCAGGAATGGAGGCAATAAGCTCCATATGAGAAGGTGGTCTCATGCCTGTAGATCTTGGGAGTTGTGTCTTCAGGTTCTTGTATGTGGTTTTACCAACCTAATGGGCCCTTCTACCTTTTATGTGGGTAAGTAAAGTGAAATTCTCAGACTTAAGCTCCTTTTTCCACTATAAGGTTTTTACACAAGCTAAGACAACCTGACTTACGACCTTGGATATTAAAAAAACCCCCTTAAATTGCATACATGCTTTCTGAATTTGCATGTGTCTTCGAACATATGAGCTAACATCCATTAAGGATAAATACTGCATCTCCTCCTGACAATCTTTCTAATACAGGATGCTGAGATTACCTAGCCATGAGTTTCTAGTAAGTATTTGTCATGAAGCTGTGGCAATTACTGAAATGACTGTGCATTTGTTGTATTGATTGTTGGCCCACCAGAATAAAATTACATTTGGCTTCAGATAATTAATTTTCTGTACCCGAATATCAGTTTCCTCTCTGCTGAGAGCTATCAGTGAAAAAAAAATACAGGTAGTGGGATAAATGTTAACATTTTTCTTATTATTCTGAAAACATCTCTTTTTAGAGAAAGAAAATCTCAGTGAGATAGACACGTAAATGCCATTTCACTTCTGTATCTTGTGAGCTCTATTTTTAGGAGTCAGGCTACTTACAGGTACCACCAAAATAATGAGAGGAGTGGTGTGTTCAGAGTAGTCCTGATGTGTCCATGAACCGGAAAGTCACAGAAGGTAAAGGGACTGGCAGTAGCAGTAGATGGGTTATAAGGATGCGTGGAAAGTTGGATGAGGTAGCCTCCTTCATATTGGACTTCAGTTACTGACTCTGATTTGTGTCACGGCTGACTAGTAATGCAGCACTAACAATTTAGAAGGCTAGGAAACTCGAGGGGCATAATTTTGTCCAAGATGCTTATCTTCAGTGCCTGCATTTTTCCTGTGCGTTATCTATGTTTAGTCCTGCAGGCACCTATTTCTTGAAAGCAGGCGCAACTCTTCAGCTTTAATAATGGTACATATGCAGTGAGGCTCCCTGCTGACAATTCGGCTCTGTGTTCATAAGCAGGTGGCGTGAAGGAAGCACCGTTGGACTTTGGTTGTGACTTGTGTAGAAAACTTTTAAGTGTTTCTCATAGAGAGAAGACACCATGGGTTGGTAAGAGCAGACTGTCTTACACCAGTCATTATAAAAGGGAACTGTAAACACAGTCAGTAAGTTTGGCAAACTTGCTGACACCTTTAGTGCTTGTGATGCAGCAGATCTTTAAAAATGTGACATACCTGAACCCAGTGGTGTGCAGTAGTTAGTCATAACCCCCCCGTCACTGCCTGATACACAGATCCGGTGATCACAAAATGCTGTACATGAATATAAGAAACAGTTCCACTTGAGGTGGTTGGGAACACAGAGGGTTTGTGGTTTTTTATCTTGTGGCTATTTAGTGACGGTTGAACCATCTCAGAATCAGAAAAGCTCAAATTCCTCTCTGCCTGTCCTCCCTGGGCTGATGCTGAATGCTTCCTTGATTATTTACAGACGGCTATCCCATAACCATTTCAGTATATTGCAGGAGATGCACACAGCTCATCATATAGAACCGTGGACAACTAACAGGTTCAAACCATTTTCCCTTGAGGTTAACAGAATGATTCCTGTTGATTTCAGTGAGCATTGGACAGGGTCCTTAGTGCAGCTTTTCCCCATATGTTTTAAAATGAACGTTTCTTGCCAATATTTTCAGGTTTATTGTAGCTTCCTTCTGCCTCAGGCAAGGAAAAACAACAGGACACAATGACAGCACATTATTAGAAGTAGCATGATAAATTCTAAATAGATATAATTAGCATGTGACCCAAAAGAGACCTATATATAATTAATATTGAAATATGATTCATGCATTATATAGGAAAACATATCGTGTATTCAGAGCGGAACGTTTGGAGAACGGAGGTCTGTCTGGAAGTGGCTTGTCAGGTTTTCATTTTAATCGGAATCAAAATTTTTGCACTTGAAGAAGTAGAGAATGATCATTAAAAACACTTGGACTTTAGAAATGACACCACTTGCTTCCTTTTCCTCTTTTTTATTGTGACAGTGGTAAAAAATCCTTAAATCTTCAACTGGGGAAATGTGCACTAATGGGGAAACAGACCTCTGAGGAGCTAGCAGACTGACAAGCTGCTCAGGAGCATGAGGCTTTTCAGCAAATAACATTCACTTCTCTAGTAGTTTTTGGTAGATTATGTCATATCTAGAAGTCCATACTTATTTGGACCCAGCAAAGTGAATGAATAACAGATACATAATGAGCATCCGTGAAAAAGAGAAATAACATCTCAGATATAAGGTGAAGATTAAGAGGGGTAAAGCAGCAGCGCGCTGCGAGTGTGTTGCCTTCTGAGTGACATTCAGTTCATATCACACAGCAGCTCATTACACAGTCTGTTTATACCAGAGGGAAACAAATATAAAAGTTAGTCCTTTATATTTCACATTAAATGCAAAGAGTTCAAGGGAACTGAAAGACTTCATTATGGAATCTGATACCACCCTTTGTACTTTGCTGGGTCCTATTTTAAGTAAACTGAATAATTTTAGTGGATTTTAAAAAGACTTTATATCAAATATTTAATTAACATTTATTCTGCAACTTTGGAAGCTGAAGCTGTGGATCCAGGATATAATTTTTTATCAGAATGAATAAATATAAAACAGATGTTAAGCAGAGGCAATAAATTTAATCTTAATTGTAACCCCAGAGATGACTTTCTCACCAAAACACATTTTTTTTTCTCTCTGTAGCTTTAATTCTCAGCTCTGTAACTGACACAGTGCACTGTCCAGCTATATTTTGGGGTATGTTATTTCTTCCAGTTACATATTTGCACTAAGATAAGTGCAAGTTCATAGTCACATTTTCAAGTAGTAGTCTTCACAAGCAGACTATGTCATGGCCTAGTAGTTGCAAATTCAACATTTTGGATTTTGTGGCAACCCTTTCTGCCTGAAAAGGTTGTTGCTACAGAAGAGAAGGTATCTCCTATGTGTGATTGTATCATAGACTAAAGGATGCTGGTGTCTGCAGGGAGACTGTCTTGCCTTGTGACCTTGCTAGATTTCCTTAGTTAAATGAAGTTTGATTTGAGGCAGAGCTGAATAGAAGCTCTTTAAGATCAACCCAGATTGCAGTGGGAAGTGCTGTCAGTCAGTTACAGTCTAGCACTTTTCTGTGAGTTAGTGCTTGGGACTGATGTGTCTTTGGGTTTTGAACCATTGCCCAATATAAAATTGAGCTTTGAAATGTGAGTTCATTAAAGATGGCATAACAGTGTTCACAGAAGTGGCATAATTGGACCTAATAGTTTGTTTCACCGTGTTTCATGTGTTCTGAATGTTTTCTTCAATTAATAATTATTCTGCTTTATTCTTTCACTTTGCTAAAGAGATGTTTAATATAATGGTTGAAAATAACGAAACTCTTCCCTTACTGCGATCTCCAACCAATTAGTTCTGGGCAATGGGTTGCCCATGAAAACTCCTGACATGTTTCACAGCCAGAAGAAATAAAAAAATAAAGCAAACAGAGGTTATTATAGAGGAAATTATAGACTTCTGAGCAATATTGCTCAGTATTGTTGCCTCTTGGCAAGCAAAGCTTTGGATGGCTATTCTAGAAAAAAGCTGAACTGTCTCGTGTGTGTTTGTTTGCATTAAATGCTTTTAGAATGAATCTGGTACAGATTCAAAAGACTGCAGAAGAGGTTATAAACAGGGAGATCTAGGGGAAAAAAAAAGGAGAGTGAAAAATGTTGATTATGCTGGTCATAATCATAATTGAGCTAACCTTGAAATGTTGCTTAATTGAGTATTCACACTGCTTTGAATCTCCACATTTTCATGCTTTTCATGATATGAAAATTATAAAGCAAAAAGCAAAATATTTCTTTAATTGCTGTAGGATGTTTTATTAGTGTTATTTCCAGGACCGTCCTGTTATTATTCAGGGCTGATAGTTCATCTTTGGTATACAATGCATA
Organism: Todiramphus chloris collaris; assembly: GCA_025345505.1. NCBI lineage: Eukaryota > Metazoa > Chordata > Aves > Coraciiformes > Alcedinidae > Todiramphus > Todiramphus chloris. Next base: position 7,374,127 of record JANVCC010000271.1, read on the forward strand.
ACATGGACCTTCAGACCTCAGTGAAGACAGGCATGTTAATACGTGAAGTGAAATGCTTCCTAGAACAGTGTCTCATCCACAGCAGAAATGTTGTGTAGTTTTTTATGATGCTTTGATAACCAATTAAGCAAGGAAAATTCTACTTCAATCCAATCATATTGAAATAAATGGAACCATTAAACTGGATGACTGGACTGAAGTATTCCTGAAGACCACCAAACTCTGTGGCTTACAAAACGTATCATTAAAGTACAGTGGCCTCCCGGTTTCCCCAATTTCTCTAGCCATTTAAATAATCCAATGACTTTTCTTTTGTTGTTAAATAGTAAGCTCCAAATAAGGGTCTCTGTCAGGCAGTATTTCAAGTGGTTTTATTTTACCCTTTTCAAACAGTGAACACCATTTTTAAGTTGTTATAAGGTACTGGTTGTATACAAAATAATGCCTCTGATGGCAAAATTGCCAGTTACAGGTAGTAATTCCTTCATTGACTGTCAGACCTGTCATGTTACAGAAAGGTAGGTCAGTTGAATTGGTTATTAATGGATCTATTCAAAAATAAGCATTTAGGGTTTGTTTCCACAAAAAAAAGAAAAGAAAGAAAAAAAAAAGAAAACAGCAACAACAACAACAAAACCCTGACAAGCTGCATTATTTCTCCATGGGAAGTGAGTCACGTCTTCGTCCTTTTTAGACGACTAATAAACTGTGATCCCTAGAACAGTAATTTCAGGATCATGCCATTATTTGCTATTTCTTAAGAAAATGTTAAAATTGCAGCTGGCCACAGCAGGACAGGTCCATGCATCATTGAAGATACAAGTAATTTACGATGCATTTGGAACTCCATATTAACATTCCAGGCTGTAATGAAGTTTCATATCGAAGCAGGTCAGGTCTGATTGTATGATTAAAGAATTTGGAAATGTTATTAAAAGTTTGCATTTCTCTTCATATTTTCATCATGACTATCTTACTTTGGGACACTTCATTAATCAAACCCATATAGACTTTGTTGAGTCACCTCTTTATGCAGACATGTAGAGATCTGGATAAAAAATCTCCAAAGGAGCTATAAAGTTTTCACAAGCGGTCGGTGTTTTTTATCTTTTCCTTCAAACTTGGAAATTAGATACATATCAGTTGTTGTAGCCAGGTCTTCTTCGTGCTTGGGCCATCACACTGTGAAAGCTAATGACTTATACCTCAGCCAGGTATGGATCTCTCTTGAACAGTTATTCTTCTGCTATGCTTCCCACTAATCTTCCACTTTTGCCAAGATCTCGAGATAGAGAGCTGTGTACCTGGTACACATGGGTAGCTGCAATCCTCACTGATCCTCATTAAGGCAGCATCAGTCCTTCAGCATCTGATGGATTTATCCAGATGCTACCTTGCAGTGCTGCAACCCCTGTTTACACACAGAGAAGCAAACTACTGAGCTGAGAGGACAGATCTGAGATTTCTCTGGGCTTCTGGGGTAGAGTGGCTGGTTAAACTCAAGTCTCCTAAATCTCTTGCTTAAACCCAGTCAGTGTGGGGAAATATGTAGAAACATTTTGCATGTTAATGAAGTGCTGTTTGGTAATGAATGACACCTACAAATGTGGAGTTTGAGCACAGGAGTAACTCAGTGGGCTTTTTTCCTGTGATGGAGACATGAGTCTCTACAACCCCTTAAATGTAAACTGGGGTACAATACATTAACACTATGTGTACTTTAAATTCAAGAGGACTGTTACTGAGCTGTTTGCAAACCCCCATTAACACCCACATTTCTTGTGTGAAAATCTGCACAACTGAGTCCCTCCTGCAAAATTGCACTAAGCCATCTTTCATCCTGCTACTTAGCAAGGACCTTTGGTCCTTGTTTCTCGCCTCTTTTCCTCAGCTATAGCACTTGTCAGTTTGTATTACGCATACTTGTAAATAACAGCAAATGAAAAAAGATATTAAACAGGTAGAAGGTCATGGAAGTTTTACAATGTGAGCTTTGAATAGTCCCGTATCATAATTACAGTGTCAAATTTAGTGCGTGTGTATAAATGTGTATATATATACACCATATTTATATATGTATGTATGCATTTATTAAATGTGTGTGTATATATATATATAAACATTGTAAACATTTCCTTTTCCACTAACAGCTAAGATCCAATACTGGAAGATAGAGCAGGACTTCTGCCATTGGTATCAGCAGTGTTGGATCATGTCTAGAAGATAAAATAATAAACTGTCATGAATGTTTTGTTCCATGAATTGACTTTCCTTTGCTTTGGTGGCAGAACTGGCCATCCTCCTTGAGAAATCAAAGCATCTAATGAGGAAAGAGTTCCTTAAGTGAACGCTATTGTTCAAGTCAATGCTTGCAATTGAGAAGAAGGATGGGAAGGCTGTGTGCAAAAAATAGAGCAGCTCTGACTTTTCCCAGAAAGCTTGTCAAGGGAAAAAAAAAAAGATCTTCAGAGCTGGTATTTTTGCACTATATATTCAGCATTCACAACAAACTCATGATGCCAAAAAACGTGGACTGTAATCTGAGTGAAATGAAACGTGGCACTTTGAAAGCCGAACGGACTGTTCCCTGCCCTGCTCTCCTCTCTTTGTAAAGGTAATGAAGGTGAACCTGAGCAATCAGATAGGGATTCCTTTTGTATAATTGAATTTCGGATGGCTTTAATCCACCTACCAATGGTTTATTGCATAAAAAGCATGTCAGGGAGGAGAAAGGGAATGCCTGGAGAGTGCAGCAATACAGAGCCAACAGAATGGTTCCAGGTGCTGTGAAGTGGAGCAGGTTTCCAGCTGTTGGAACTGTCATCGCAGACCCAATAGTCTGTCCCCAAGTCCCAGGAAAAATGCCAGTGCTGTGACACACCAGACAGAGCCGAGGTGGATTTGCTGTAGCCCTGGATCTCCAAGTTTTGTTCTCCTTTTAACACTCTGAACTGTAAAATAATAAATGTGCATTTGCAGACTGTTATCTGTGGGCCTTGCCAGAGATATGTCATCTGATTATGCATGTAGGTAGCATTTAACATAATCTGCCCTGACACATTCATAAGATAAGACAAAAATAATATTTTATCACCACACAGTAACAACCTCTTATCAAACTCCAAAGTCTTAATTAGGGATTTCTCTCCAGGTCCCCACTTGCCTGATGACCATATAAATGTCTAAATTAGATAATTAAATATAGTCCATACGGCATGATAGCATACAGCAATTTAAAGCCCTAGGTAGTGAGCTCAACAGAAACATTTTCCTTTTATATTGCTAGGGATTCGGCTAAATATGTGCATCTAGAAGTTCCTCTTATGATATTGATTCTACTTTTTAACTTGTTTAGAGTTTCTGTGAGGGAATGCTATTGTCTCCATGCTTTATAAACACTGAGGGAGAGAAGAAAAGGTATTGGGTTGTTTATGATACTCAGCATAAATGACATTTTATATTTTATTTGAAATTTTAACCAATATTTGATCTGTAGTTTGCAGATTAATACACATACAAGATGTACACATTCTACAGTGGGAAAACCTACCCAGTGCTTTGTTTATATTGCAAATCTATTATTCCTATTTTTCTTAGTAAAAAGCTTCTTGAAAATTTAAACTGGAGCTTTCCAGTTCTGTGTTTATTTCTGTCACTGTAGGAATTGTGTCTAATATTTAAACAAATTTTTGGTGAATGAGGCAAACACTGAGAAGTAATATCGTAGTCTCTAAGTAATACAAAGCCATGTTTCCAGAATTTTCCCTTGACTGTTCTTTAAATATAAGCAGATGTATTTGTTTTTCAAGTAGTTACCAAAGACAAAACACTCCTGAAGGTCTTCACAGTCTAATGCACTTGGGTGTGGCTGGTGGTCTCCTAAATAAATTGATTCATAAAATAACTTGAAACTCTTTACGGGTTCAGCCAGGAACAAGGTGGGTCAACCATGGTGGAAAGAATTTTCGATTCTTTTCCCAGTAGAAGCAGATGGATAGGTGGGACCATTGTTTTGGAACATCTCAGTGTTTCCACCAGGGTAATGGGAGCGGCTTTTGACCCAGGCTGGGCATAGCCAGGACAAAGCTCCAGAAGCCATAAACTGAACATTCTCACTCCTTGAATTTAACACATTCAGAGACAGTGATGTCAGAAATCAGCATTAATCGTATGTAGCAAAATCTGAGGCCAAATATATAGGCAACAGAATATAAATAAAATTAATTTCAGAAAGGCAATAGCAATTTGAAACTCAGCTGGTGAACTGAGGTAACTGCTACTGAATTGTAGTATCTGCTTAGAGATAGTAAGATTTCATCAGCGCAGAAAATTTGCTTGCAGCTGGATTTTTTCTGATCAAAAAGCCTGTTAAGGAAAAAGAAGGAAGTACATGAACAGTAGGAAAGGCACAGAGCCAAGCAAGGCGGACTGATGCCACAGTACATTGCTGGCCTTGGGAAATGGTTTCTAACACTTGGAAAACCTTGTGATGGTTTGCATCACAAGAAAGAGGGGAATGATGACATACGGTAGTTAAATGTTGGGAAACCTGAGGATGTTTGCAGAGGTGCCGAGGATCTGTTCTATGTGATAGTGAAGCCACTTATAACATCAACAACTTCCCAGAGAAATTTTACACTACTATAAATTTATTTTTAAATATGTGAATGGGTGTCTACAAAATGTAAATGAAACATTTCAAAAATTTGTAAACACTATTTTAACTAATTCAGACACTCAGTTCAGATATTTATTTATTTATTTTCCATTGTTTTCCTTGTTTGGGATAGCTTATTACTTTAATATGTTGAAAGCTTGGTATGGATGGAGAACAACTACTAGGATCTTCTAACATTTACCTGTTATATTTTTGCTTTATGGAAATTCCTGATTTGGTAATATTTTTGATGGTACAGGGAAAAGAAATAAATGTCAGAAGAATCATATTGTTTCTGTATCTGCATCTGACCCTGTTTGTGACATTTTAATTTTACATTTCTGCTGCTTTCTCCAGAGGACATTTTGGACAGCTACCATTTCTTATCTGGTTGCATCTAGCTGTTGTTTGGGGCTCAGAAATTACGCTATAGCATAAATAACTCATATACAGTTACTTTGGGTCTTGCTCTTTCCTCTAAAAATGAAAAGGGTTCCTTCTTCTGTTAAAAGTTTACTTATTTTTAATCTGTTATAATAATTTTTTTATCAGATTTTCTGGTATAAAAGTGATTTACCTGTGATATTTCTTTCTCTCCTGAGTAATTCACATCTGTTTCTAGCATCTGTCTCTAACTTCATTCAAAACCAGTGATGGTGAGGGAACATTAATTTTATGGATATATTTGTATCATTGTGTTTCTGTCAATAAATCATTTGCTGTTTTCAAGAAGAACCTGCAACCATTACCTATCAATATTTTTCAGAAGCAGAGCTAACGCACAGCAGCTAAAAATAATCTCATGGAACAAAAATGAAAAATTCAGAGAAGTCAGTGTTGTGCGTTAACACTGGCATCTTCTGAATATTTTTACCAGAAAAGGACCAAAGAATCAGCAAAGCATCAGCTTGTTTCAGCAAAATTTATAGTAGTAATCAGTTCTTGTACAGCTTTGATACCCCTTTGGCTTTTGACTCGATTTAAATCACTTCTCTGGGAATGTTGTGAATAAACCAGCACTCTGCACACAAATACGGTCCACAAAAGGCACTAATTCTCTCCCCAGAAGTTCCACCTCTTTTTTTAAAGGCATTTTGCTCGACAGAGCAACTCACACTGGTGGATATTCATTAGGTTTCAGTGTGAGGCAATGTTTTTGAGTCTTAGATCTGGTAAAAAATGCTGCTTCCCAGATTGTGTCTGGGCCTGGCTATGGACACGCTATCTACATGTGTGTCTGAATGCCAAGTACTGGAGTTGCTCTGCACGAGTTGCAAAATGAACCAACAGACCGGGTGGGATCCTGGAACATGATGTTTGTTCATTATGCCATCATTTCTCCCGATCCTTTCTTTGTTTTCTAGGACAGGCCAGTGGCAGATAAAAGGAGTAAGCTGCTTCAGTGGCTGTGGTCAGAGAAATTCCTTCTCATTCAGTAGAAGAGTAGGAAAGCTTTGTGATTCCTAACTCGGTCTCTCCATTCTTGGTATAATGCAGTTTTGTCCCTTGACCCTTACCCAGGAGGTATCGCTGCAGTCACGACTGAGAGGCAACATGTGTGTTTGGTTGCTTGGGGCAAGAGCTTGCATGGGTGACAAAATGTCAAAATATCTCCTCTGCCTCCTGTATTTACACTTCTCCTGGGAATGAGGATAGCAGAAGTTGTGAGCTTGCATTCTCCTTCCAAATTCACATCCTATTTTTAAATTGCATCTTTTTTGGAGGGTGGGAGGAAGTAAATCTACATGTAGATATGAACTCCAGGAAGAACACGTTCTACATTTTTTTGTCAGTTGTTACAAAATGAGGCATCTGTTTTATAAAATAAGATTACTAGTTCTAGAATAATTGCAAGTATTAATTAAAACCAAGGGGTTTTTCTTCAGTTTTCTTTGGTAACTATTTCAGGTTCTAACATCCATAAACTCGGTGAAAACAATACTAATAATTAAAAAGGAACAATAATAAGCCAGACAAAGCTTTAAAAAAATATTAGAATTGTTTTCTGTAATCCTCCACTTCAGATGCTGTGTGCCAGGGCTCAATCCTTGGATTTCTTTAATCATTTGGATTGGCCTGTTCTTCCTCTTGATTTATCCAGAGCCACAGAAGGATTAGATCAGCCTAATGGACACTTTTTAAGTGTCTACATCAGTCTAATCAGCTTGACAGTGTTCTGGTTTATTCTTTCTTGTAAACTGTGGTATCACAAAGATGCTGTACTGTATATAGCACCACTTAGTGGCAGAAGTCTACTTCAAATACTCGCTCCTGAAATCTAATCTGAGGAACTTTGTCCTGAGTCAAACCAAACCAAAACAGCACATCCCTCTTCCCTCCTTCCTGACTTTTCACGTCCAGAGCCTTCCAGCTCTGAGTCTGTCTCTCCAGCACAACAGGACTTTGGCTCTGAGCTCACCGATCACAGCACAATCCCTTCCCAGTCTCTTTTCTCCCGCTCCCCTTGTGCGTGTTCCTCATTTGACTGTGCCCACACAGGCAGATGGGTATCTTTTGCCTGTGTTAGTGGCTGACTGAAATGTTTGACCTCAAGTTACATGTCGTGCGTAAATAAAAAGGTGCTACCCTAACTGCTATTATACTCTGTTATCAACACAGTGAACAGAGGAGAAAATAGGAAACCATCACAAAGCTGGCTGAGGCTGTGTCACTGCTTTCTGTAGCTAGTATCAAAACAATACAGACAGGTATTTTTCTTACACAGGCCATTGATGTCAGGGATGTTTATTGTATCATATTGAAAGAATTTGTTTACTGTATTGAATTTTAACAATGTTAGCATGAACTTTCTCACTTTGAGGTTATAAAGAGAGCTAGTCAGAATTTAGGGATAAAGGAACCTATAATAACATCAGTGCCTGGAAAATTCAAACAGACAGCTACACCCTTTTTTTCACCAGATGTCACTGAACCTTCCAAGGGGATATGTGCTATAGCTCCTGCTCAGATGAGAGGAAAGGGTGCTTGATCAAGATACATACATTTCCTGTTGCTTTCCAAAATGCATATCAGACAGGCTATAAACTTCATGTTTGAGTTTAATGATGCCACCCCTTGTGCAATTGCACTAATTTTATTTTACCAAGTGTTTCTTTACAGTCCTTACAGAAATGACTCTTTTTGAGCCCCAGATCTGCACGTTATCATTATAAGTGAATTGGAAAACTCTAATAGTAGAGATGGTAAATTCAATTCTTACTGTAAAGCTGCTCACAAGCTTTTGCGGTTTCTTTCAAAAGTCTTTTGAGTTGCCGTATTTCTGATCGTGTGCTCTGCATCAGTTATTCCAACACAGCACTGAGAAACAATTTTTTTAATCAGTTATGTGTCTAAAATGCATATGCAATCCCACATCTGAGTTGTGTGTACAATTACTGAGATTCCATGCGTGCATTGGGTAATTTCTCACATAAATGCACTTAATTAGTCATCTGTGCATGAGTTTTCCTATTTGCATACATACTTATGGCAATTTTGCATGCAAATTAAGCACTTTATATATATATATGTAAAAGTTTGACTCTCATCATGTTTACTAAACAGAAGCTTATGTTAGATCTGGAAGAAAATAATTGAGTTGTCTGACAGCATACAATACAATGTGGTAGCTTGCATATGGATTATTATAGAGTCCACATCCTGCTGAGGTTTTCCAAGAAAGGTTATTAGATTTATCTCTCATAAAATACTTCAGGATCAGTTGTGTAAATGACCATTCTGTTGAAATATCTGGATAGATAAAGTACAGGTTACCTGATTAAGCCCGGAACTTACACCAGATATAATTTGAATTCGTTGTTAAAATCTTGCAATAAAAATGTCCTGTCTAAATCCTGTGCTTCTTCCTAGGCTACAATAAAACCTGTTATATGATTTTTCCATTTCCTATTGATGGATTAGCACGATCAGAATCACTGAAATAATGTCACTTAGAATAAGCTTTATTAAACCACAGGTCTGCCTGTAGCTCATAATGGAAGATGGTGCAGGAATACTTCCCATAGTATTTCAAAGCGATGGAAAACACACCCACTGTCTAGCAGAGTTACTTTTTAACACTAGCGGGTTACTCAGTCTTGGATGTACCAATATTTTTAGTGCCTATATGTGTATCCTAGACACAGTTACAGTCTGACTTGAAAGCGTGCGTGCAGTTGGGAACAGATTAGGTGATGTGAGACCACAGGAGCTATTGGTCAGAGTTAATAGGATAACCGCAGATAATCTTGTTAGATGAATGCATGAACTTGAAAAATTAATCTCTGGAGTTCAGATATTTCTAGACACTAGCAAAAGGCAGCAGTTATTCTGTATACAGAACTCTCTGGGCTTGTGCAAGAACCCCACTAACATAAAGCCCAGCATATCTCAGTTGAACAATAGAATCAGGTGATAACTACCAGTGGTAGTTACCAAAATGTTAACCTGCATGACTCTACTCTTACTCCTTCTTTCTACTTATGTGTGTGTAGGACTTTGTTTTTATTATTCTAGTCCTACAGTCAGTCCTTATTATTCAACTGACCATGCATATAATGTTTCTAAATAGTTCCCTTTTATCTCTAGGCTTTATTTCACTTAGGCGTGTAATATTATTAGTGGAACTCATCCATATTGTATTATTATCCTCATTTATAGCTAAATCAGTGATTCAGATATTCAAATAAATTTCATATATATCTTTAGCTTCACTGAATTGTACGGGGACAAACAGTGTAAACTTCTTACTGCCTTTTCAAATTGTAAATATGCTGAATCTCTGAGTGTGTGAAAGTCATGAAGTAATCTCTTAGAAGAGCACATCTCTTCTCTCTTGCCTCTCCCCAAGTTTTCTTATCTTTTCAGTTCTACTATTCAAATCCATAGGCTGTCAAAGCTGTCTCTTGTAAAGTGCTTTGTCTTCCAGGTGGTTTTTGACCAAAAGTGCTGACAGCTCCAGAAAAATGACTTCATATTAAAAAGGTAACTGGGGCTTTCTCTGAGGATCTCTGCCTCAGCATTTAGCATGCACACACACACAATTTAGTGTATCTGCTGTGGTTCTAAAACTGTCGGATGTGTTTGTGAGGAAAAATTATTTGGGAGGCATACAAACAAGCTGGGTGCCACAAAAGGCAGAGAGAGCTCAGAATATAACTTCTATTGATTTTTTACCAATCTGTGAAGAAGAAAATATATACTTTTTTTTTTTCTGTGATGAAGAGGAAAACCATGTATTGTCAGAAATATAAGAAAGCCTGATCTGGACCTCACATTTTTGATAGAGAGAAGACTGTTTGTTTATTTATTAATACTACTGCTTCTACCAGTGTAGCTTATTTTGAGATCTGGACTGGAGTAAGTTATTTTAACATGAACATTTCAGTGTACATAGACCCATTTCCACCAAGAGATGAAAGAAAGGCAGTGGTGAAGTGATGAGGGGAACTGCTGCTAGAAACAATACAAACGGCAAAAAGCTGCAAGTCTGAAAAAATTTTATTTTCCTTTGGCAGCCCTTATAAAAACCTATTAATTATGTTGATATTTGTTTGGAGTTTTCTGGTGCATAATGAGTGAAAATTACAGAACTGCAAGGATTCATAGGCTAGATCCTGCCCCCTTCCCCTGATATCTCATTGAATCAAGAAGCGTGAGCTTACCCAGTGGTACCAGAGATCACAGGGACAGGACTTGGGAGAAAAAAGTGTCTCCTCATCTGCTGAGAAGGGTGGGGAGGAAATTGCTTGGTTTATAGTGCTTTGATGTGGTTCTTCTCAGATTACTGTTATAGTATAAAGCCTACTGTGAATGCAACCATTTTAGATGATGACTACTTCAGGTAACTCTTTGTTTCTGAGGTGATGACACAATCATGCTTAAACACATGTTTGTATGAAGAGCTCCTTAAAATCAGTAAGTTTGTGGAGGCTTTGGGGAAACTGGGCATCTGTGTCCTTCCTCCCTCTTGTAAGATGGCACAGTGGCTTTAAGCTCTTTTTTTTTGTTTTGTTTTTACTAAATCTGGCAGGGTTTGGGGTTTTTTTTCTGTGAATACGAAGTATTACATCATGGAGCAGCCTGGCAAGCTGACTGCTGTGTTAGGGGTCTCTTGCAGTGTATTCTTCTTGGTGACTTTCTTTGTCTGAGGTATAGAGGTTTGCCCATGAACCAGGGAGGTCACTTTTCTGAAGCTCTTAAAGGGGACATGTGGACATAAATAGTCACTCGCTGTATTTTCTGAGAACAAATCTAATACTGCTTTCTTTTAATTTATTTTTAATACCACTGCTTTAAACTGCAGTCTGCTTCAGTGATACAGACCTATTAGACCTCTCAGTCTATGTCTGCCTCTCAGTCTATTTTTTTTGTTTTTGCAAGAATATTATAAATTAATTTAAAAAAAAAAGATTACTGGTTTGCATAGGTCAATTTTGTTTTACAATATTTTTAATAAGAGTTACATTAGTATCAGGTGTGTTACCTCACCTAAGGTGAAAGAGACGTGGAATTGGGATTTTTACATTGATTTTAATAAAGCCACTGCTGGCGTGCTGCTGTTAATGCTTGCATAGTTCAGTGAGGAGAGCACAGCCTGTGTCATAATTGGAGGTCAGACTACACTGAAGTTGGCCTCTCTTGGCCAGTGTAATTAACTGAGCGGGAAGGTTCTGTGTAGGGCCTCTGCAGCTGTACTTTCCTCATTGCCATTCACATTACCTACTCAGAAGGAGAATCGATAGGAGCCACAATGTACTGATGAGTAGATAGTGTAAAAGAGAGAAAGTTCAAATTCCTTGGCATTGCAGCATCTGTGGCAGGGCTGAAAAAGTGACTTCAAAAGATCTGTTTAGCCAGCAAGGTAGCTGTATCTTTCTCACCATCCCAGGACACAGGTAGCGGGGTGGTACCAAATCAACTTAGATCAATGCATATTCCATTCCTGTTTGGTGCTGCTTTTTCCTGTGGGTTCTTTCTTCGAGCCACTTTTTCCTCTGTGACTCATCATTTTGTCTTTACATTTTGTACTGGAGCCAGATCATAAATAATCCAGAATTTTGAGCTGTGCCTAACCATTCATGTAGTTCCAGTGATTTGCTGTTGCTTAAAAAAATTACATAAATGTACCAAAGTCTGGCGTTTACTGCTAGTTATTTTCGCTCTGTGGTTGTGGTCTTCTTATCCAGGAGCATCTTTGTTTCCCCTGTTGGCTTCTGTATAGACCTGGTAGGTGTTTATGTCTTTTCCAAATCATTAATTTCTCCACAGCTTTGATTTACCTTTCACATTACTGTTCAGTTCCATCTTTGTCTCATCTTTCCTACACATCAAATATCTCAAAATGTGGATTAAATCTGAAGGCATTTCTCATTCACTTCAGATTTGAACTACAGACTTAAACTCATAATTTGCAATTATCTATCAATCCCGAATCACCATTATTTCTCTGGTTCTGTATATATTTCTTCTTTTGTTACTATTTTTGACATGAAGCAAAATCAGTAATAATGACTTTCTAAATCACCGGTCAACTAGCTATCGCCTAGCAGAAGCAAAAATCATCAGCTCATACACAAGAAGCCTACGGTGTGGTCTGCACACTGTATTCTTTTCATTTCTCCTTGTTTGTCAGACTTTTTAATAAAACCACTTTTTCTCCTTAGCATCGCGGCTATAAGTATTTACTCGAGTTCAGTGAAACATTTACTTAATAGAGAATTAAACGGGGTAAACCAGTGGGAATATTTCCCAAATAAGGAATTCAGATATCAGCCCTAAGCTAGGAAGGCAAAAGTCTCTTGAGACTTTGTTTTCTCACCTCCTGTCCATTTAATTTGTTATTCCCATGCTTTCACATATTTGATGGCTGCTTGACAATTTTATTGTATGTTGTACTGTCCCTCAGTGATCACACCTCCCTCTCTCTCAGTTTCTATCCATGGTAACACTGCTCACATCTGATACTCATCTTCACCACTAAGGGTTCTATTGTCCCCTTGATATGTACGTGTAACTCCCACTGCTGTCAATAGGAATTACATGTGTGCATCAAGGAGGGAAAAATCCCTTGTGTACTCTACGCTCCTTATTATCTTGGCACAGTCAGTTCTGTAGATGTCTCATCTATGAGCCTTTTATTCTCTTGAGTGTTGTGCAGTATAGCAAGTTGGCTCTTAGGATCAGCAGCTTTGCTCTTGAGGTGTTTAGCAAGTTGATTTACTGTGCATGTGTATGCTCTAAAATGTCTTTATCCAGCCAAATCCACATCTTGTAGCATTCATATGTTAGATGGGAGAGCTTCCTATTTCCTTTTTCTGCAAGAAAACCAATTCATAACCAGTTTCCCAGCAGACTCAAAGTGAAGCGAGAGTCTGAAGCTAACCCTCCCAAATAGCATATGTTCAGGCCCAGCTCAGACCCATGTGCTTAAATGCAGTAGTCTGTGAAAAATTCAGTAGGTACAAAAATGTAAATTCCATATTTTAATTTTCCTTAAAGATTTGAAGCAAGGTATTTTACACACACTTCATGTTAAGTGCTTCTGAACAAGGAGGTAGTTGAAATAGTAGCTAATCAGTTAGCAAAGCTTTAATTCCTTCTAAAATTAATCGAGGTGTCAAGAGTTGAAGGGAAATGGTAGGGTGAAAGCAATCACGCATGTAACCCAGTGATGTATTCTTCTCTGATCCTTCTGGAAGCACCTCAGTTTCGGAAGGTATCTGGTGTCTCACATAGGCCACTGTTATTAGAAACATAACTGGAAAACATATTCATGCCACTTGCAGACTTGTTCCCCACGTACAGAGCCACTTAGCACAGCTTAGAAAAGAGGGATGGCAAACGAGTTGGGGAAAAAAAATCAATTTGCCATCAGATTAGAAATCAACTGTAAACATGTTGAAGAATTCTATTTTTTTTCACTACTGCTCTGCCTTTTCTTCACAATCTGTTGTAGTGTCAGACTTATTTTGACAATACTTGTAGAACTTGTCATATTAACAAAGTTATCAAACAGAGCGAGCACATGTATACCAACAGCTGTAGTCCAGCAAGAGTCAAAATAACTGGCCATAGGTATTGACAAGGAAATAGCCACACTGTAGTTGCACAAATCCAAAATATCCTCACAAGTCTCCAGAGAACTTGTAGCTTTATTTAAATAGCAACAACTGCAGCTGCCCTTCAGCCTGGAACAATGTACTCCAAACTTTGAAATTTAGGCTAAAAATAAAGGGAACAAATTTAGATTTTATATATGCATATAAGGATTTATTTTTCCTACGACGGTGTCACTTGATTATTTCTGCTTTTGTGAAAGAGCTTCATACACTAAATTCAATACAACGATGGGTTTTATTTGATGTTATATAACAAACTCAGAAATACTTGTTTAAAAACAAAATAAACCCCATAATCCACTAAGACTGTAAATTGGTGGGGTAGGAACAATCTTTTCATTATTTGTGTCTACAGAGCTCAGTACAATGAGGTCTCAGTTCTTCGCTAACATCTCTAGGTGTTAACACAATGCTATTAAATCTACTCAATAGCAAAAGATGCAGTCAGTGGATTTATGTGTCTCATTCCTTTGGAAATGTGTGAATCTAACAGAATAGTTTAATGGCCAGATTTTTCAGCCGCAATGTCTGATTTTGCATGTACATCAGATAGTATGCATCTATTTATGCAAATTGTTCTTGGATTTATATGCACAAAATATACATGCCTGAGAACTCCTATTTGTGGCGTTGAGCTGCATTCAGAAAGGACAAAGATCATATTTAGATACCAGGGTCACTCTATAAGAAAACAGCAGGAGCTGTACCTGGCACTTGAAAATGCCGCTTTCCATTTCCAGTTTTCTGTGAAAACGAAACTGACTTAACTTTCTCTTTCTGGCCCTGCTTTGATCTGCCTTTATTTTTACACCAGAAAACCTCTAGTTTAGTGGAGTTCGCTTTATTTCTGCCAATGTGAACGTGAACTAGGCCTGACATGGCTATTTTTCTCGAAGTAAAGAAGGGCCAGGCTCAGACTGGCTCTAGTTCAGGCACTACCCATATTTCTGCCTGATCCCGAAACTGTCTTTCACCCAAATTACTCTCTTCTTAGGAAGGCTCCTGCAGCACCCTCCCCTCTTCCTGCCCCAGGTCTGGTCAGTTCAAGTGGAGAGTCTGAACTGGTTGCTCATCATCCAGATCCCCATCCCCTGCCTGCCGAAAGCCCACACAGACTGCAAAGCCCCTGGTCCCACCGGCTGCCCAGCAGCGCCTTTCCCTTCCAAACAAGGTGATAGTCACTGATCTGCAGGCGAAGGAACCTGGGGGGCCCTGTCATAGAATCACAGACTGGTTTGGGTTGGAAGGGACTTTAAAAGTCATCTAGTCCAACCCCCCTGCAGTGAGCAGGGACATTTCCAACTAGAGCAGGGTGCTCAGAGACCCATCCAGTCTCACCTGGAATGGTTCCAGGCATGGGGCAGCCACCACCTCTCTGGGCAACGAGGGTCAGGCTCTCACCACCCTCAGTGTAAAAAATCTCCCTTCTCTCCAGTCTAAATCTCCCCTCTTTTAGTTTCAAACCATCACCCCTTGTCCTGTCGCAACAGGCCCTGCTCAAAAGACCGTCCCCATCTTTCTGCCAGGCCCCTTGAAGTTCTGAAAGGCCACCAAATGGTCTCTCCCTGCCTGCCACGGCAGCCTGTGATTTCCTCTATTGTCATTTTTTTCTCTTTCCAGGTATGCGTCTCTCTTTGGCTATCTGAGTGTTCTCCTGGTTGATAATTTATTTTCCCCTGCAGATACGCTGTGCCCGCCACGCGCAGCCCGTGCTGGGCCCTCCTCCCTGGCTCTGCCCATACCCCCGGGATCCATCACCTTTTCCCGTGGGCATGAGCGTGTTCCCTCACTCGATATGCTCGGTTTTCACCCGGACATGTTATTTTTTTCCCCGCCAGGTACATCTCTGTGTCGGATACGTTCATTTTCCCCTAGACACGCTACTTTTCCCTCAGTGGACACATCACTCCCCTGCACATGCTGCCGGATTTTCTCTTTGCTAAATACGTTAGTTTTTTCCTCTTTGGAAACAGAAGTTCGGTCTCCGGACAAGGCGAGCACAGGTTGCCGAGGCTCCCCACCCCCACGCTCGGCCCCCCTGGCCTGGGCTCCGCAGGGGGCCGAGGAAGACACCG
>JANVCC010000271.1:7394977-7601857 GCA_025345505.1 Todiramphus chloris collaris
AGCGAGCAAGCGAGCGAGCGCCGCCGGGGCGATGAGGACCGGCTCGCGGGTGCTGCTGGTGCTGCTCCTTCCCGTCTGGGGCTCGGCGGCGGTAAGTGGGGCGGGGGGGGTGGGAGGGAGAGCAGCGACATCCCCCACCACCCAACCCCCCCGGGGCTCCGCGTCCCGCGGAGGTTCCGCTGCCGCTACGCGCCCGCCGCCTGCGGGCGCGACAGCCTCGGCAACTTCGGAGTCGGGGCGCGGAGCCGCGGTGGGCAAGCGGGCTGCCCTGCAACTCCCTGCCGCTTTCACCGTTCCCCCCCCATGGTGACCGCAGTTGTTAGTTACTGTTTCTCAGCGCGGTCATTCGCTTTGCATCTCGTGCCTCGGCGGCGCCGGCGAAACTTGCCCTCCGTGATGCGCGTCGCCCGATAAACTTCGGGGGTAGCGGCGCGTCCCGGTGGCGGTGCCGCTCCGCCCGCCGAGCCCCGCGGAGCCCCGGCCGAGCCTCCGCGCCCCAGCGCGGTCGCGCAGCGCTGCCCGCTGCCTGCGAGGCGTCCCTTCTTTCCCGGCGCCGCGGCGGTGCCTTTAACTTCTCCGTTTGCCAAGCCTGCGAAGGCACCGAGTGGGCCTGAACCGCGTCGGGGGTGTTAATGGTTTGAAAAGTTTGGGGCTGGTAGCGGTTTCCCCCCCGCACCTTCAAAGGAGGGGAGCTCTGCAGAACATCAACAAACGCCTGGACGCGTGGCTGCAGCCTTACAGTGCGAGCGGGGCGGCTGCTGGATTCCGTGTTGGACTGCTTTGCAGAAACGAGAGTCGCTTATTTTTCTGCCCGAATCCCCCCCCACCCCGTGCCAAGTGGAATCTGTGAGGATGTCCCGAGCCTTCGGGAGGCTGGTGGGAGGGCAGGAGGAGCCTCGGTGCTCTCATCTAGCGAGCGCCGTTATAGTAATTGGGCGATTTCGCATTCAAAGCCTATTATCATCAGCCAGACCCTTTGAAATGTTTCCTAATGGCAGCGTCTTGCCAGTGACGGTCAGAGTCCACAGAGCCGCCGGTTCCTTGCGCTTGCCATGCAGGAGCTGGCATCCCTCTCCCCAGTGTGATTTTTCAGCAGAGTCCGTTGGCTTGCTTTCTGCTTACTAAGCTCCTCTGAAAGGACCCTTCACTCCTCTCCTCTTCTTTCTCTCTAATGCAGCTTTGCCCGTGCCCAGGAGTGTTTCAGGAAGCCCAAGGGAGCTGTGCTCCTCTCCCCGGGGAGGCAGATGGGCACCTGGAGTTGCACTTTCCTGGGGAAGTGTCTCTTCCAGTCCCCTGGCTTCAGCCAGCACTGCTGGCACTGGCAGTGTCGGAGGTGCAGACTGTGTTGCTGAGCGATGCTCTGGCTAGCCCTGCCGACACTCCGGGAGCGTTAGAAATCCCTTACCACCAGCACTTGTTTGTGCATAAATCACCTGGGACTTCTTAGGCGTAAATCACTGGCTTACGTGCTTCCAGTGAGTTGCTTGGAGTTGGGGTCTGTGATCCTCCTTGCTGTGGAATGGGTACCTCATCCTAAGAGCCTGGACTGCCATGACTGGACTAACCTGTCCCTGTGGCAGCAGCTGGTTCCCCGCTGTGCAGTCCAAAGTTGCAGCTGAGTGTTTAGCTGGATGCTTCCCTGTGGATTCTCGCAGGTTGTGCTTCGGGCTGTGCTATTCAGTGGCATTGATACTTATTTGATGGAGCATCCCCTCCATCCCCTCTTAGAGCCTCAGATAGTGCTGCAGGGGAAGGAAAAGCACTTTAGCTGGTCATGAGCTCCTGAGGCTGCTCCAAGCTGAGGTGTTTCTCCCCCTATAGTCCTGGGCTTGCCCAGTTTCTTGATAGCAAAAGTCAGTGATTTGGGTGTTGCAACATCAGGCCTTTGCATGCCTCCAGTGCAAGCGCAGCTCGCCTTGATGAATTGCTGCTCTTTGTTTCCTCCCCTCTTCTGCCAGTGTCCTGTATCCCAGCCTTCCTGCAAACAATGCTCTCTATTGTAGTCAGGCAACTATCTTCTGGCCCATTTTATTTTTGCAGCTACAGTGTGGATCCACTCCAACAGACTGGCACTTTAGCACAAGCGGTTTCTACTTGCACACTACTTTACTGTTCCAGTTTGCCTGTGCCTAAACACCCAGTCACTGGGTGCAAAATATTTTCCCAAATAACAGAAGTCGTGATGCATGTTTTCCTTGTTTTATTTTTGCAGGCACACAATGGGGATCTTACAGTTAGACCCACATGCAAGCCTGGCTTTTCAGAAGAAGACTACACAGCATTCGTCTCCCAAACCATCATGGAAGGGCAGAAGTTACTCAAAGGTAAGTGGAATAAAAAGCTTAACAGGTTCTGCAATAACTGTATTTTTCTGAGGTGAAAGGAGGCTTAAAGATGCTGGTTTTGATGGTGAAATTGTGTGCAGAATTATGTTTGTAGGAGGATGAAACACTAAGTGGTTCACCTGAGCGCAGTTTTGAATACAGATGAATCATTCAAAGTCCGCGTGCTGTCTGCTTCAGGTGGATTGTTTGCCTGTAGTAGGAGAGGTCATCTCTTCACTTTTAAGTCTCCCACTCCCACCCCGTCTGAAGGAACTCTACATTTGATATTTTAGAAAGTATTTTTATGTATAAAATTCAAAGATCCTTAAATTGTCTCTGCTTTGAAATGCATGATAAAGCAGACGTTGTTGTTGGAAATGTGGTAAACAAGCCTACAGACATTCTGTTCACAAATGTGGCATTCATTTTCATTACTGCCCCACTGACAACATGAAAACACAGGCAAAAAGAAACTACCAATTAGCTTTATAGTAATTGCAGGATTATAACCTCTTTTGTGATTGTAAACTCTAAGACGTCTTCGTAATCCAGATAACAATAGATTATCCTGTGTATTGATCTGTCTCCCTTTCAAGTTAGAAATAATTAAACTTTATATTTCCATGATGCAGAAGATCATTGTTTTACTCCAAGAGAATTTTTGAAAATAAAAATCCCCCCCCCCCCCCCCCCACCCCATGCACCCCTTTTGAGTTGAATCATTATTAGCAGTTCTAAAAACATTGTGTGTTGTGGAAGTTGGGGAACGCATCAGGACTTGATGCTCTGCTCAAGGGTTTATAAACCCTTTGCTGCTTCCTCCTGAGTACAGTTACTCGCATACGTGTGTCTCTGCCAGGAAGCTGGGATTTCAGTCTTCCTCTGGAGCAAACACCTGCTCCATTACTTTGATTTTCCTCAGAAGGGAGCGAGAGTTGTCAGTATTCTTTCTGGCTTCAGCAGACTCCAGGACTGGACATTTTTTCTCTACACGAGTTGGCAGTCAGTTTTGTTTCTGAGCCCAGTTGTCTTAGTTTTGCTGTTCAGGAATTCTCTTGCCTGGACTGGCATCAATTAGTAGACGCTAGGGAGTTTATTTTTAGTTTGAAAGATAACCAAATAGGGATTTGACATAGACAAGCCCAAGAATATAGCAACCCACGAGGAGACCAAGTACTGCTTGTTCACATGTTTAGTAGCAGTTTTTCCCAAACCTATAGACTATAGGCCTTTGCAGGTTAGTCCATAAACTTCATGCTCTGGAAATTGTTTGGTAAACCATGTCCTCCAAATACTGTAGAAAGTAATGTCATTAATACATTTGCTTGGAGGAGTATTTTTTTTGCACTTTAATGCTTGATAAACCGTGCTGCGTGTTTATGTAGGTGGACGATACGGATGGAGCAGAAGGTCTGTTTAGAGGAGTTAGCTGGCAGTGACTTTGAAGACAGCATAGTGGCTGTCATTTCATTTCAGTTTTAACTGATAATTTTTAAATGTGAAATTATATTTAGGCTGCCAAGTTGATTTGTATGAAAACATTTCTATTTAATTTTATCCTGTAGGGGCCAATTGTAGTTTTATCTTACTCATGGCAAATCTGCCTCTGATTTAGGGCCAGACTGGCCTTTGGGATATTACATATGCAGGCACCACTTGTAAGTTTCTTGTCCTGATAACATTGTCATGACTTTGGTGATTTGTAAGCATTTTCTCAACAGAAGGAGAAAGAAAAAAGTGCAAATGATGTGTTTGCTAATAAGTAAACTATTGTCTTTACACCTATTTAATCTGCAGTGAAATATACGCTGTTGTTCATTATAGGAAACAAATATAATTAATTTATACAAAGATGGGGGAGAAAATCTGCTGTATAAAAGTCTTCGTCGTGCTTGTATTGTTCTTGATATATACTCTAGCATGTAAAATTGGTAGTTTTCCAGTTTAGGTTTAATTTTACTTCGGAACACTTGATATGTCTGAAGCATAAAATGTTTATCTCCTTCTTCCATCTGGGTGAAGTATTGTACAGTAGCTCAGACCAAAAATGGGTTCAGATGGCTTACATTATCGTGTTTGATAGATTGACATATGTACTGTTTCACACCATCTTACCACGCAAAGCTTTGCTGCCAGCTACCACCATCTTATTCATCAGCATTCAGTAATTCATCTTCAGGCCAAATGGGACTGTTCTCATGGAAGGAAAAAAAAAAAAAGAAAAAAGTAGGTAGGAATTTACCTGTCAGTGCTTTCAATGGAATTGTGGGGTGTAAGTGTCTGTGGTTCAGATGGCTCTGAGGGGATTCCAGTGGGCAAACACAAAGTATTGGTGCTGTGTAATCCTCACTTTGTCCCTAGGAAGGAGATGTTGGGAGTTCTGGGGCAGCTTGTGCTGCCTAAGGGGTTGTTCATCAGAAATGAGGCAGATGTGTAGACCTCAGCACAGCGGTGAACTTGAGCCGGCGTTGGGAAGTTCAGATGTTTCATGGTTGGGAGATAAGCTGTTTGGCAATAAACTCAGCGTTTCCCTTTTAAGCTTTGCAATATCTAGCTCTCAAATGTATGCAGCGTTATGAATGTAGCAAAATGAAAGTGCTTATAGTAGTCTAGGTTTGAATCAAGTTAAACAGATAATGACTGCTTGTAATTGACATATTCCAATGGAAATAGTTTACCCTTAATTTGACAACAAGAGCTTTTCCAGAGTCATTGTTTTATTATAAGTATGCCATAAGCTATTAGCTACTACTTTGTGGTTCATCTTACTTGCCTGGAGTCAGCTCACTAACATCCTCAAAACATACAGATTCTAGCTGGAGCTATTTGTTACACAGTAATTAACTTGTTTATGATAAATGGATGGGAGAAATGTCACGGCATTTTGTATTATGTATAAATGAAAAGCATCTGCATTCTAAAAATTTCACATAAACTAGACTTAAAATAGTTTTCTCCAGTAGTGCCACAAATACCACATATTCCACATTGCTGCCAATGTTGTAGCCTGATGATGGGTTATTAGGTGAGTTGATCTGCAGAGCCAATGCCTTAAAAATCCCATCCCTGTATATTTTAATAAAGGTTACTGGGGAGTAATGTGGTGTTTTGGGGTTTTTTTGGTCTTTGTTTTAGTTTGCGGGATAATAAACATAGTCTTGATCACTGATGCATGGTAATGTTTAAAATAGGATTGTTAACTATTTTCTTATTTAGCCTAAGGAATCCTGCAGTATGGCAGAGGACGACTATGGCATGGGTATCTTTTCCTCTTTGTTAATTATTAATGTCAACTTTAAATGAAGAGAACATTGGCCCTGAGGAGTGGGGAGCAATGACATGCAGTGCTGCACTGAAGGCAGTGACTCAGGGGATCTGGTCCTTGAGTACTAACTCAGGTGTGTGGGAATGATGGTGACCAGTGGCCTCTTGGGAAGCAGAGAAATAACGAGCAGGATGCTAGAAGTGACATGCAGAGTGATCTAAGGGGGCCTGGTACTCTTGATATTGAGTTCATGCTCTTTTCCCTTTCTGTAAGATTTTTGAAAGTTGTAATTTAAAAAAAAAAAAGGACATTTTGCTAAATGAGAAATTCAAGTTTTATTGGCATGCTGTGAGACCGTGGCAACCGGTGGTGGGTGGAATGACATCACAGTGTTAAATGCATTATTTTTTCAGCCTAGTACCATCACTGTAAGCAGGTCACCTCAAATACAACTGAACAACATAACTCAGCTTTCCCTACAATCGGGAGACAACGTAAGTAGCTGAGACACGTGGCCCCCTTTTTTTGTTTTTCTGTGCATCTCTTCATCTGCAGTGATTCATGTTTCTGTTGCCCATCCTAACCAGTGCCTGTACTGATGCAGCAGGATAACTTCACTTGTGTGGGCAGTTACGTTTGGGTAGCAGCGCGTGGAAGCGCAGTTTATTTTCATACGGGAGGATGAATAAACCGTGCCAGCATGTTCTGCTTTAAGCAAGCCTATGAAACCCAAGGTAGCCAAGCTTCATGCAAATGTATAAAAATGTAATTGCTTCCACACTAGGAATTTTACTAGTGTTATTTTTGGTTAAAAAACCAACTTACTTAAACTTCACTGAAATACTGTTTTTCTTCCTAAGAACTCAGGGTGGAGGCCATCTCTCATAAGGTCTTTAGAGATAGGATGTTCTTCATGGTCAATGCTTTTTGTTCTCCCAGCTGAGCTTTCAATACCTCCATCCTGTTCAGCGCTCATCGCCTCCAATAGCAAAACTTAGGAAGGCTGCAAATGCTGTTTCAAAAGTATAGAGAAAGTAGAGTAAAATACTGCAACGCTCCAAATCTTCATGGGGTGCTGTGGAATCAAAAGCTGAAAAAGAAGGGGGGGGGGAAGGGAAATAGGCGGAGGGGGAACCTGAGCAATCCTTTGCAAACTGTATTTGAGTCTGGTTACTAGTAATTCATGCATGGATACTGTAACTGTAGGGATATATCCTGTACCTCCTTTTGGAGGTCAGCGTGCTGTATTCTTCTGGTTAAGGTAATAATACAGGAAATTGAATGTGGAGTATTAGTGAAATGTGCTAACAGCTCTATTTGAAAATAATCATAGAGCCCTAAAATAATACTGTATACCAGAAATTTGGTGTCTGTAAAAGCATGAGACTGATCTTTTCAGGAGGAATACTAAAAGCTTGGCTAAGTGCCAGAGGGAAGGAGCCTGTCCCTAGGGTAACAAACAGCAACCTCGCCAGCGAGCAGGTTTCTGTGGTCTTGTGCGGCCCCAGTATGTGAACTGAGGAAGTTCTGCCTGTCTGGCATCCCACCTTTCCTAGCTCTAAAGTCCAAAAAATACATGTCTGCTGGTAATTTTGCTAGGAGCTCGGTTCCTAAAGGCTTCTGTGGGTCAAGGTCTGCCTCTGGAGCGCGCATGGAAGGATACTCCATTGCGAAGGTGTCCCATGTGTGGGGTGCCTGCAGTGCCACCCCTGTACCCAGTCCTGCCTCCATCTCCCCAGTGCCCTTTGGTGTGTCATACGAGTGGTTTTTGTTGTTTTTTTTTAAATGGAGACGTGAGAAATGTTTTGATTTCTGTGGTGTCTGGTGAGGTTCTTAGAGCACCTCTAGAGGGTTGCTTGGTCCCCACAGCGGTCCCGAAGAACCCCGTGCCTTCTCTGAGCTGTGTGGAGTTTCAAAGACACAGAGACTTTTCCATTCGTGCTTTTATTATTTTGTGGTGTGTGATTCTGCATGAAAAGCAGTTACTGAAGTTATCATACACATAATTAGCTTCACAGTTCCCTAATAAAATCTGAAAGTAGGCAAAAATCCATCGGGAACCCATAACTCTTTCCGTAACCTTTCTTCCTTCCTTCCTTGGAGGAAAGAGAGGCAGACATCAGCTTTCTATGTTAAGCCTGTACATGCTCCAGTGAAGCTGCCTCTCAGAAAACACTTCTCCCATTCCACAGGACAACTTCTTATAAAAGCAGTTCCTCTTGATGGGCATGTTGCAAATCAAAACCCATCATTTCAATCGTGAGTTCCAGGGGAGACCCCAGATTGGGGAACTGCTGATGCGTATTTATTTTTAATGTTATTCTTCAGATCTAACTTCTGACACAAAAATGATGTTTCAGATGACATTTTTATCTAAATAAAATTGCAGTTAATGAGACTGGAGTAGTCAATAACACTCTGTAGAGTTAATCCCCTTATACTGTTTAATAACTGTATATATTGCTTTCTAGATCAGAGCCTTGAATCAAATTCCTCAAACCCAAGTAAAATTACTTTTTTCTGCATTCTGGGGAGCTAACTGGTTTTTATCCATTTCTGCACCAACAAACTCAGAGCTTCTTTTTTTTTTTTTCATTTATTTTCAGGAGTTTGTCTGTTCTGTTTGTGCTGCTTCAAATTAGGCACTCTAAAAAAAATATTAAAGAAGAGAATGAAATAATTTCTATTGAATAATTTATTCATTTATTTATGCTTAAGCTTTTAGGAAATAAGCCATGTCTGGAACAGTATCCGTTTGTTATTTATTGTGAAGTACCTGTCTTTTTGAACTCCAGACTGATAATGTTAGCTCTTTTAAGGTTGGAAAATGTTAATTCTGAAGTCGCTTCTGTGTTCAGAAACTGACTGTCACTGACAGAGCTCATAAGCTCTGATCTCACAGAGCAGATGCTGAAAGCATTCTGGAGATTCTGTTTTGCATGTGGTAAATGAAAATTATTTATTCTAGCAGTGAAATATTGTCTTGCTTAATTTTCATTGACCTAATGCCAGTTCTCATTGCCTAATTTCAGTGATACTTATGTGCAAGCCTCCTTCTGCCTTAATTTGGACCCTGGAAGTACCGTTTTCTAGAGGTAGCTTATTTCATTGCACACTGAAGCTGCTGAAGTCCATAGTTCGACAGCAGCATGGGCCATGTGCATAGCTCATAGAATATTTTAGTAATATAGATAATACTTAAAAGTCTTATTTGAAGGGCAAGAAGAGATTAAAACTACAGAGGATAGGATTTCCTTGGAAATCTGCTTCTTAATTTTTTTTCATAGAACAGAAAGAATTTGACTAACAGGAAAAGAAGGGACTTTCTGGTTGATTTGAGTTTACTGGTATATTCAGAATTAGAGCCATTGCTGTATAAAATGTACTTTTTAATTTTTGTAGAATCACAGGCAGGTGGAAATAGTAAGAACGAAGACCAGAAAGTGATGTTTGAAAAATAAAGACCAATCTTTGCCTCTGGTAATTGCAGTTTTGAATGGTTTGATGAGGGTTTTGTAATGATCCTGTGCCGGTGACTAGAGATGGATCTCTCCAGGAGCTGGAACTCGAGCACTGCAGTAGGAATTTATGCTGCCCTGATGGACTCGATATGTATCTGGTTTTTATGTATTTAAACCTCTTATGGCCTAGCTGGAGGTTTTGAAGAGCTTTTTTGCTCCACATTCAGTTTTACTTTTGGTGCTTAAATCACACACACACACACAAACACAGTGTTGCTTTTTCAGGTAAAGCTGAGAAGGCTCCGTGGCCATCAGTGTCATCAGAGGGTTTTCTTACTGCTTGGTGTACTCTGGTGTATTGATTTTGGTATTTTGTTTAAATATTTGTTTATTAATATTTCTGAAAGGAGAGGCTCAGAGAGCTGGGATTGCTTAGCCTGGAGAAGAGCAGTCTCAGGGGGAGACTTTATCATCATACATAAATACCTCACGGGAGAGTGTAGCGGCGATGGAGCCGGGCTCCTCTTGGTGACGTACAGAGAAAGGGCAAGAGAAAATGGGCACAAACTGAAACACAGGATATTCCACCTAAATGTGGGAAGAAACTTGCAGTGTGAGGATTGTCGGACACTGGAAGAGGTTGCGCAGAGGTGTTGTGGGGTCTTTTTGGAGATACAGGTGAATATATGAAAGGGCAGAGTGGTGAACTGAGCTTTTCTGCAAATACAGATCAAATAGCTGTAAATAAAAAGAGCACTGCAACAGCCTGCAAAAAATGATCCTTACAGGGAAATTGTGTTCCTGTAATTTCTTGGTAGTGTAACCTCTAAAGAGAGAATAATTGAAACACCGGGGACCAGCCTTCTGCTGTTTGCTTCCATTAATGTCCAGACTTAACTTAGGCATAATTTATCTCCTGGCATAAGGAAATATTACACTTAAAATCAAAAAACTCTTGTTTTCCCCTTTATTTTTAGTAGAATAAAAGAAGAACATACGGAGTCTGTGTTTTCCCAAAATATGCCATTAGTGCTGGCTGCTGCACTTCTTTCAGCAGAATCTTTCCCAAGCGAGTTTGCTGCGTTATAAAAAAAATAGTTGAGTCGAACAAGATTTCCTTTAGCCACAGGCTTTAGGATTTTTCTTGCTTATATTCATTGTCCCTAATTTATTAATTTTGAATTGCGTTTGCACAGAGGGAGAGAGAAGTGGCAAATGCTCTGGCATATGGGCTGCACCATCATTGGAAACGGTGCCCGTCGGCGGCTTTTGCTGCCCCATGCCTCCTGACCCCGGGCTCCTGCGTCTCTTTGCCAGCCGGTTTAGATTCCTGCTTTCTTCTCCCATCCAATACAAAATTTTAATTATTTTTTTTTTTTGCTTTGCCCTCGCTACTTTCCTGCCACTTGCCAGTGTTCCATAATAGAGAGCCTGTGGCAGTAATTCAGGACCCTGCTAGCTGTGCGGTGCAGGAGCTCGGAGGGGTCACATAAGCTACAGCCTATCAACATTAGCATGGTAATAGCAGTCACTATGTGGAACGCACAGTGGGAATGTTGGAAGCTCTTCCAAGGACCCTGAAGACATATATGGGCCACCCATGAAGGAGGGGAAAAAAAAAAAGCCCTTTTTGCTTTAAAATGAGCCAATCTGTGTGTTTCATTGATACCCGGAAGCACTGCAATCATTAAGGCTATTACTATGCCTATTATAAATCACAATTCTGTAGCAGTTCATAGGTTGATTACTAAAATTACTTTTAGACTAAAAAATTCTGTTACACTGAGTTTGTCTAGTAGCAATTCCAATCCTTATTAAACAAAATTGTCTTTAAAATAATTATGAATATAGCAATTATCCAAAGATAAATAGTCAAGATTACAGAAACGGAAAGCTTTGTGTCAGCTTGGTCTGCTGGTTCATGTCTAGAGAATCAAAAAAGGCAGGTCAGTGAAACATATGTTACTTCACCATATAAGCAGGAAAAGCATATTGAGATTCTTGATGCATGAAGTAAAAATATTAAGAAATGAGCTTGTGAAGAGGACTAGTTTATAGAGTGAAATTTAATAAGCTGTTTGTTCCTGATACAGTCAATGGTGGTTAACAGATAACTCTGAGTGCTTGATACCTGCCCTGTAGTCGCTTCTGGCCATACAGTTTTTGAGAAGTCTCACTGATTTCACCCAGAGCTGTTTGTGATATTACCTGGACCTGCTCGTTACCATCTGTTCACTGGTGTTTCCCAGACTCATAGAAAAATAGGGCTGGAGGAACTCGGGAGGATGTCTGGTGCGCGCTCCTTCCCCAAGGCGTGAGCAGCACCTTTGTAATAGCTTTGTCCCCAGCGTAGTCTGGAAGATCCAGTCGCAGGGATTACAGCCAATATATTATATTGCTTCCCTTTCTTTCCATCACATTGAAGCTGGAGCTCTCTTGGTGCAATTTAAACCTGTTGCTATTTGTCTTACTCATCACAGATACAGAGAAGGGTTGATGGCGTTTTGGTTTTGTTCTGGTGTGTTGGTTGGTTTGTGGTTGTGTGTTTATTTTGTTCACTCACACACACAACACCCCATGCTTGAAAAAATGGTTTGTTTTTTTTTTCAGTTTCTGTAAACTGAACCACTCATTTTTCCCTTTTGTGTCTTACCTGGGCTCCCTTCTCTGATCCCTTCTCTTTGCTACTAGCTTGATGCCTCAAGTCGATCTGGCTGTGCCAGCCAAGTCTCGCAGAGCTGAAGAGGCAAGGAGGATTACTTTGCCTGTTGTACCGCCAGTACTCCAGTTGATTTATCTAATGTGATGAGTGGCTTTTTTTTTTTTTTTCCCTTAACAGTATGACACTATTGACTCATGTTCAGCTTGTGATCCAGTATAGCCTCCCACGTCCTTTTTTGAAGAACTGCTACCTACCCAGTTATTTTCTGTATGTGTCGTTGATTAATCCTGCTGCAGTGGGTTACCTTGCTCCTCTTCTATTGAATTACATCTTTCTTTCTTTTTTGGTTTTTTTTTTGATTGGCTTGATCTGACTCGTTGGGGCTGTTTTGAATTCTATTCTTGGCCTCCAATAGAGTTGCAGTTGTATCCGGCTTTCGTATTGTTTGCAGATGTAACGAACATATGCTGCAATTCCTTTATCTCTTCTGTTAACGCAGGCATCGAACAAAACCAGTTCAGAACAGGCAGTCGCAGCGGTCGTGTGATACAGCCTGCTGCTTTGGCCATGCCCTGTGAAAACTGGTACTCTGGTTAAAGTTATTTCAATAACTAAAATTAAAACAGTGGCTCGTAATCTGAGGCGCTTTTTTGTCCTTATTTTGCATACCTGGGATCTGTGGGAACACAAATGCAAACATTTCCATTTGTCAATACTTTTCC
The DNA here is from genome assembly GCA_025345505.1 of Todiramphus chloris collaris. Lineage (NCBI taxonomy): Eukaryota > Metazoa > Chordata > Aves > Coraciiformes > Alcedinidae > Todiramphus > Todiramphus chloris. The sequence goes on from JANVCC010000271.1 coordinate 7,407,412, forward strand.
CGGCTTTTATGAGAGTTACAAACATTGGGATCTTTGTATTTTCACCATATAGAAATGTCCCAGTTCAAAACCCTAGAATAGGTTCATGCATGCTCTTCAGGCTGGCCTCCCCCAGGACCCTGGGCAGCTCTGCTCAGCAGAGGACATTTTTGTCAAAGGAGCTGTTACTAATCCCAACATGAGCTGAAAGAACAGAATTGAATTAAAGCTCAAGCAGTAAATGGGAGCGTTGTACCTGTATGTGGAGTATGGGTGGACTCTTTGGTGTAGTCTTGTGTTTTCACCATACTGATGGAGTTTGGCCTTTGCCGTGTCCCATTTCCCATCTTGCCATCTGTCTGATCTTCTAATGTGGTGAGGGCAAGGTCTCTGCTCTCCAGAGCACTTGGGTATCGCCCTACCTGTTTTTATCACCTCTGTATTATTCATAAAGCTTAGTAGAAGACCCAGCCCACACTTAAATATTTTACTGTTCAGTGTGTCTGTTTAATTGTGCCCGTCACGACTGTGTTTTTGGGAACTGAAGGAAGCCAGATGCATGCTGATCTCTGGTAGAGGAAGAGACTCCCTCTGCTGATAAGATCTGATTCTGGAGCAGCTCGATTCAGGGGGGGAAGAGAGTAGGGCTAGTGGATTTCCAGGTGGAAAATTATTTATAGAGTATTCCCCCCCACACCCCTTGCAAGTGCCTCTCTGGGGAATTGGGGGAAAAAAAAAAATAGAAATCACAGTTTCAGGTTCTGTATGCCTTGCTACTTATCTTTCAGGAGCCTAATTATTGCTGGCTTGTTGCTTAGCTCCCATGAAAACAGAAGGTTTACACAATTACACATGAAAAGCAACTGTTTTGCTCATCTTCAAAAGCTTGAAGTATTTTGCTTTGTGCTTAAATTATTTGGGTGAATTAGACTTTCATTTATTTATCTTTCTGTAGGTTTCTGAATGCTTTTCAGTTGATTCAATGCCCTCTTTTGCCTTTTGACTCTGTGTAGAGGACAAAGAAATGTGGGTAAATGGCATTAAGAAAAAAAAAATGCTTTCATGTTGTTGGGGTTTTTATTTTCTTGTGGAGAGTAGGAACAGGTTGAGGATCAAGGAAAATATGTATACGGTTGCTTGGACAAAGGAGAAGCTACGGGCCACTAGGTGACAAACTGAGTCACAAACTGTGGTTTGGTATGTTGAAATCTTCAAGGATGGCAGCTATCAAAAACTTCTGGGTCGCACGTAAAGATTTCCCTCCACTGTGTTCAAACTGCAGTAAGAGGCCTTTATCAGCAGTTTAATGATCTTTAGATCACTAAACTCTAGATGCTTGTTCAAATAACTGAAGATTGATTAACTCTGTGCAAAGTTTACTGAAGAGGCTTTATTTCTTTGTTTGCAGTTTGAGACATAAGTGAAATAGGAAGTTAAAAGGCTGGTTGCTATACCTGGTAACGGGTAAGCTACTGTAATGGTACCGGATGCTTTTGATACCTTCTGACTAGAAGAAACCCCCATAGAAAGCTTGTGTGGGGCAGTGAGCAGTTAAAAACATTGGGGTTTATGTTAAACATAAAGTAGAGGTTTAGTGCCTGTTGCACTGCTCCGGGGGGTGGATTAACTGGAGTGTTTTGGCAAGCTCAGTGTAGACAGTGCATGTTACTGGAATGAACTTTCGTAGGATTTTCAATAAAAGTTTTATTTTCCCTTTCTACTGTGAATTCAGGCATAATGTTGGCTGTATCCTGTATAACAGCAACAGAACTGAGCAATAGTAGCACAGCTGGTTTTACCTTTATAATACTACAGCGTGTTTCATTGCCTGGGAAGACGTGATGATGAAGCAGAGTTCTGCTATCTCAGCAGTAGTGTCCTTTGGCAAAGTCACTGAGAGGGGGAGTTTAACATCTGGAGTGGGGCTGCTTCTGGGAAAGAAATAGAAAATTCAAGGAGGGTGTGGGTGGGAGAGATGTGGAATGCTGAGTGCATGGAGGCTGCTGGGGTATCCCAAAAACCAGCCTGGCCATGGTTCATGTTGGGTCTGGACAACTCCAGTAGTGGGCTGTGTTACGGAGACCTAAAGAAAAGACAATTTTTGCAACAGTTTTTTAACAGGCTGATTTTTTTTTTTTTCAACCTTTCATCTGCATTGGGGAGTCCCTTGTGAACTGTCTGTCGTTGCAATATATCTGTCTGCACCTCCAAGAGAAATTTGTATGGAATCCACACACCGAGAAACCTACTGTTCTTAGGAGAGCTTCCCTGAAAAACAGAAAAAAAAGAGAAAGAAGATTAAAAAAAAAAAAAAAAAAGAAAAGCTCAAGGTTATATACCAAAATCAGTAACACATGCTGGAAAAAAGTTAATATCTGGTGAATATCAATTAAGTACTTCCCCAGCTAATAAATAGCTTAGGAGGTATAAAATTTAATACTCCTAAAATTGCAGAAGCCTTTGAAGAAGACTTTTAAATCAAACTCATTGGAAGCAGGAGATTTAACAGTGACCTGTTCAGAGGTGAGTGCTGAAAAAGATATGATGGAATGAGGCTACATTTCTTGAATATAGAGGCATTTTGGCTTAAGTTTTTCTTTCGTAAGGTGGCTTTTGAAACAGTTTATTTTTAAGTTCTTGTGTAACACATCAGCTGAATTGCACTAGTTCAAGTGTCCTGTTTATTTATAAGCCTGATTCTAAGCGCTTCTGAAGGCTCAGCTGGCTTGGCAGTGGGTCACTGTGCCACAGAAACAGCGTGAAGAGCAACTGCATGTTGTTCCTCACGTGGCTCTGCCTGCAGGTTCTGCTCCCTTTCCCTGCCTAAAGCGTAAATCCATTGCCCATTTAAGGATCTCAAGCACCAGAATGTTTTTTGCTTTCCATCTTTCCCCTTCATGGTCACCTATGGTAAACAAAAGATATGTTCTTGCTTCTGAAGGTGGTGTTTGGCACATTGTCTTGGGCAAGGAATTTCTTTTATTTTCTTATGAGTCTGTCTTTGAGAGGTGAGCCTTGGGTCACTGAGATGTGATGTAGCAGTTACGTGTCCATTTGAAATGAGAGCAAACCAAACTTTGCCCCACTTGGCTTGCTTCCTGATGAGCAGTACCCCCTGTTTTTCCCACTTGTGTTTTTCCTAATCCCAGTGGTAGTAATTTTTTTGGCACTTGCAGTTAGAAGAAAAAAAAAAAAAATTAAATAACACACGACATTTGTTTTGGCCGTAGTCAGGACTCATAGTAGTAACATTTGTGATGATGGTTTTTCATGATATATAACCAGATTCAATGAGCAAAGTTTTCTGTTTATTATTGTTTACTTTGCCATTGTTATATTTAGAGAGCTCCAGTTGAAAGAGTGGAATTGTACGCTTATGTATATTAACTCATGTATAGATCAGAATTTATATACATCTTGGGAAGTTTAATTTAGCCACTGTATCTTTTAAACTAAAAACGGCTAATCGCCTTTCCCTGAGCTTTACAAAACTTTTTCTAGATCCTCCCCAAATCTTAGTCTGTTGAAGACTCACGCTGCTGCCAAGTCTACACCATTCTTTTAATTAAAAGACAAAAAAAGAAGTGAAACTTCCAGTGAGTGTAAATCCTTATAATCCTGAAATGATGTAAATCAGTGCAACTCCTGAAGTCATTGGAGCTATCCTGACTTACATCTACTGAAAATCTGGCACATAATATTCCTGCTGGTCTATTCTTTCGCCCAGTGGTTGCTCTACGCGGAGTTGGCACCGCAGACAAAGCGCTCTCTTACTCGCTGATGGAGGGTGGCACGGCTTCCAGCACTGCTGATTCAGCACAGCAGAGGCCATTTTCCTGATTTCTTTGTGAGCTAGATTAAATTACTCTGCAGCCTGGACTGGAGCCACAGGCCATAGTTTTACAGCCTTATAACATGGTATCCTAGCCCGTGGCATCTCAGAGGTCTGGCTCTGCGTGAAGCTCTTGTGCTTGGCTGAGCAGGGTTTTTGGATGTGGCGATCTGTCCCTTTGCAAGGCTGCTGCCAGCGGTACTGAAAATATTTTGGTTGTCCGATTGAGATGGAATAAAACGGGGTTCTGTTAATGGAAGGAAGGGATATCATGGGCGTCAGGTTAGTAAGAACACTCCCCTGTCTGTGTCATGGCAACGTTTCTTTAAATTTGCCTTACGGAATTACAGGATAATAAATAATGAACATCAGTTTTTAATGAATATAAACATAACAGTAGCACCAGGGAGGCCTCCTGCCCGAGTTTGGGGATTGTGCCATTAGAGCTGTTTGAGTGACTTCCTAAAACTTTGGGAAGCCCGCTTCCTATTGTGCCTCAGTACAGGGACATTTCTTCTCGGTTTGGAATTGAACCATGGGGGTAAAGATGCACTTTGTGGAGAGCTGTGTCTCGTTTGCATCCTTCAGAGTGGAGAAGTGGGATGTCTGTCACTATTCTACTAGGCATGTGAGTAGAAGAAAAAGCATATTTTTTGTTTTCTGACAGCTACTGGCTTTGTGTATTTCAAAGGATAGCCAGGTTTACTGTGCTGTCTGGTTGGGTGTCTCAATTGCAGCTTATAGCAAAATTGGTCTGGTTTCTTTGACCAAGTCGGGATGTTGCTCCAGTTTACCTTCTTGCCTCCAATGCTCATGATCCGTCCAGAAGGGACTCTGGTGAATGGAGAAAGCAGCACTATTAATGAGGAGAGAAGAGGTCAAACAGATGAAAAAAGAAAAGCCATCCTGCTTCCAGCATAAAGAGCTATCTAAGATGATCCTGTCTAATCCAGGTGTTTGAGTGAAGTTGAGACTAGACTTGAGGAATTTTCACAGAAGTTCACAAGTTTTACTCCCTCTTCTCCCTCCCAGTGCCTGATCACCTTGGTTTCTCACCTTAGGGGGCTTGCATAGTGTCAGAAGGATGGGCACCATGTAGGTGTGGTTGTCTTGCAATTGTCTTATTGCTTTTCAGCTTTATCTCTGTGGCTTAAGAAAAAAAAAAATCACCACCAAATAACCTCCTCTTTTTTTATACTTCGATATATTTTTACAATTAAAAAGTATAATTGGATCAGAACACTTCTCAAAGAATAGTTCCCGGGGTGCTGCACAGAGATGAAGTTCCTGCTGCTGGCTTCAGTGCCAAAACAAAAGTGGGCAGAGTAGGAAAGTTTGAGCAGTTTGTTCTATTTTGAGACCAAGATCGGTCTCACAGTATTGGGTAGTGCTGCCGAGCAAAGGGTTTATCTATTGATTTCGGAGTGCACTGTGCTGTTCATCTAAAACTTCTTTCCCTGGTGGAATCTGTATTCAGAAGGCTGTAGCCAAGCTCGAGAAACATATTTGATTTGGAAAGTTTGAAAGAATAATAGAAGAAGGATTGATGCAGTTGGATTTTCATGAGCTCGGTTTTGTAGTGAAATAGAAAGGCTTCTTCCTCCTGCGTGTATCCTTGGTGGGCTGGCTCGTTATTTAGGAGGAGAGCTGAGTCTGGAGATCACTTCAAGTTTTACTGTCTGAGAATTTGCAATTATGAAACTTGTTCAGAGGAAAGTTACGAGAAGAATTTTGGTGATATAACAAAACAGAAATGTTCACGATTTGGTGCAGCTTTAGATTTTCATAAATGTGTACTTTGTTTCTTAGCAATTAGGCCTTTTCTGCTTACTTTTAAGCTAGTAAAATTTAGTAGTAGAAACGCCTTGATGTGATTTCCCTGTAAAAGAAATGTGGCAAAGGAATTGCACCTTACACCAAGGGGCTTTGCACCTCAGGTATTTCCAACATTCTTTAAGCAAACCTTTTAAAGGAGCTTTAATGGTGCTTCATCAACATTCTAGTTATTAAAATGTTCCTTACTTTTTCTAAGAACTGAATACAGGAATTGATTACAGCCTTTGATTACCAAAATGCAGTCTTTTATTGGAAAAAAAAAAAGTCTGCTAAAAGTACATTTTGCCTTCGAGTGAACTGGTATTTCCTCATCTGTTGTCTATAGTGCAGGATTTAAAGAAGGAAATGGATGAGATTGGTGGCAGAATGAAAGAATAAAAACATCATACTGAGCCATTTTTGCCTTTTTGGGGCTACAGTTTTGTCTTGCTGAAGTCAGTTGCCTTTTGACTTCAGTGTCCATGTCTGGTCCAATAATAGGTTTATACTATTTCATTAGGATGTTGTCAAATTAAATCAAGGAAAGTGGACTCATGTCTAAAAAGAGCTTCCTTGTGAGCATTCCCTGTCTCCGAAGCATTGTAGTTTGTTAGAGACGATGATTATTACTAACTTGGGTTTGGAGGTATACTTGTTGCTCTTTATTTGTGCAAAAAAAATACAGCTCTTTGGAGGTATGTGATTATCCTGAGGCATTATTTTATTGCATACTCAGGTTGGAAGGTGGAAATTAAAGAGTATGAATGAAGAATTATCTGGATATGGGGAAAAAAATGTTATATTAACTATGCAGTTAGTCTTTGTCAGCAGCATTTACAGTTTTGGTTCTGGTGGTGAGTAACCTAGCAGAATTTATTGGTGAATAGTTCACTTTGCTTAAACGATCTGATTTTCTTGAGTAGGCAGAAATTACATCTTATTTCATGTCTCAGATTTACTTTAAATTAAAGGCCAAATCCAGATCTGACTTGCTTTTTTTTCCCAAACCCCTATTTAAGCACAGGGTGAATAGGGCATGTAGGATTTGGCCGAGTTAACAGCTCAGAGTAACTTAATTTACTGGAGCTGGGTTAAAGAGCTGTTCCTGTGTAAGACTAAAGTACTAAAGAGCCAAGTTTTTGAAACAGATAGGAAAAAAAGTGTTGGGGTTTTTTTTTGTTTTGTTTCTTTTGTTCAATCCCCCATGTAGAAATAAGTGCTTTGGAATATCTGAAACATCCACCAGTATCATTTCACTGCTGAGAATTGGGTAACTGTGTAAAATTATATTGACCTGAGGGGATTGAAATATAGAAGTGGCCATGCGCTTAACTGTGCTGGAATCAAACTGTTTTACTGATAACATTTTATTGATTCATCTTCTCTGGGTGTTACAAGTAGCCTGAAGCTTGGCAAAATGAGCTGGCGATGTTTTTGTGTTGTGGACATTGCAGTGCTGCAGCTCTTCGTAGGCACTGAAATTTTATGTATGGGCTGAGAGCTCCCGTAATTATTGTGATTTGTAATGACCGAGACTGCAGATGGGGCTTCCCAGAGGTTTCATTCCAAGCTAGATAACTGGTAATTCCTCTTCTCTGCTTAAGAATCTGTTGTCCCTCCTTTTCTCTGCAGCCGTTGAGGTTTCTCTCTGTGAAAAGCTGAGCTGTATCTCTGACTTAATGAAGATGTGTAAAATGATTGAGATTGCCTTAATAAGACTCTCTGTGCAGTAGCAATGAAAATGTGTCTTGCTGTTAGCGAGGGATACTTGGTCCTTTTCAGAAAGAAGCCGTGGTTTCTAACCGTATTATAAAAATAATAACGAAAAAAAAATCCTTTTTACAACAAAGCTTTAAGAAAATGAGTGGCTTAAAAAAACCCACAATGGCAGATTGTGAGTTTAACCTGCATGTGTTGACTAATTAAATTCTTTTGAAGGAGCTAATTTCATGTATTTTATTTAATGAAGGCTTACTTAAGACTTTAATGATGTGGGTCTTTTCTCTTCAGTAGAATGCCATATTGACTCATGACATATTTTTACACAGGCTTCATTCTGCCGTGAACAACAGTAGTTGAAAATGGGAGCGCTTGATAAACTATCATTAAATTAGCTTATTGTAGTTGCAGATTTTTATTACGCTACTTCACTGAGATATGAATTGATCGCATTGTACTTGCTGGTTTTTAAAGGTGCAGCATTGTTATTGATAATGCTACTTTATCTCAAGTGTTTCATCAGCCTGCTGGCAGGCTCCTTGCCTCTACAATTTTCCAAAGTGCTGGCCCTTGTGCATTTTGCTCCCCCTCTGTATTTCATGCGTGTGTGTGTCTTTTTCTATTGTAAATACACTGAAAGAGACTGCGTTTTGTGCTTGTGCCGTGCCCCAGTGCGCAGCTGCTCTCCCTTGCAAGGGGGTTTTGGGTGCTGCAACGGTTGGCGTCCTGCTTGGAGGGGCTGCTGAATGCTCCTGTCTTGGGCTGATTTCCAGGGAAGCCGTGAGATTTACTAATGCCAAGGGCAAAATCAATTCTGCTCAAAATTTATAGCATATCCATTTGGAATAGGGGTTTCATCTGTGGGGTTGGTGTAATCATTTGTAATGGGATGTACGTCACAAATGAAGTTGTAAAAACAAGAGTCTACATCTTGGGTAGACAAAACTTCCAGCTGTTTTTCTATGTTAACTTGAATAGTTGATTTCTTCTATAAATCCTGGAACACTCGGACCTATTTCAGTACTAAGTGTATTGGAAACGGATTGCTGTCAAGGCTTGTCCATCTAATTAAAGTCCCTTATTAGCATGGAAGCTGCAGTCTTCCAGAGAAGACATTAGATGAATAATCTTTCCAATTTCCCTAGGTTAAAACTAGATAGCTTTTTGTCAAATGCCAAGCTAGAAGTCCAACAACAAAAATATTCATGTTGCTCTAGCCACTCTTTTTGTGTGATCTGTGGTAATTCACTGTATTCCTTAAATACAAATTGGTATTTCAGCTGTCTGAAATATTCTCAGACTTCAATTATCACAAGCACTTGATGCTGTGAGGGCTCTGTCACCTTAAGCTTCAGGCTGACGGCTTTCCAGCGGCGATCTCTTTTATAGGTTAATAAAGTTTGCCATGATTCATTTTGACATATGCTTAGCCAAATGTAAGAAACTTTTTGTCATAAAGCCCTGCTGATCCACAGGGGTTGTTTGTGGTCTGTCTTGTTGATTGTTGTCTCCTTCCTGGAGAAGGGACTAATGAGTTTGACAGAGACCCAAAATACTCAGATTTGAGTGAGAGCCCTGATGTATTTTCTGACAGGTGGGGAACTTGCCATTGGAGGGAGCTACCAAGTGAAATGAAATATGTTTTGACCCTTGAGCTTTGCAAGTGGGGGATTGAGTGACTGCCGACAGATGTGCTTTAGCCAAATGTAATCCATTGACCCTGTGGAATGTGTGTGGCAGGAGAGAGCATCCAGGGCTCCTGCTGCCCTTTGGCTCCGGGAGCACTGGAGCCTTTCACATGGGAGGTCAGCACAGATGCAGGCGTGAATACCTTGAAGAGAAAACTGTCCTTACAGCAGAAGAAAGGTCCATGCTAGCTCAGGGTTGGTAATGGAGGGTATCATAATAATACTGAGCACTAGACATTTAAAAATTGCCAGAAATTTCAAGAAACAAAATATTTGTGCTAATGAGAATATTTTCCTGTCATCTTTATTCAATACTTTCAACAACAAAAGTCCCTCAAGTGAAATCAAAGCATGGTAGAATATTTTTCGTAAGTCTCCTTGATCAAAGCTTATAGAAGGAGGGGAATACTGCTTGTGACTACTTCCTCACATTCAGATTTGAGTTACATTCTCCACTGTAGCATGGACTTTTGCATAACCTAGGTGATGACGAATGTCTTTCAGGTATTAGACAGCCTGCTCTGTTCCAGGTCTGCGTGTGATTATTTAGTTTTTTTTAGGATGTGCCATAAATGAATGTTTTCAAAGGAAATAAAAACGAAACCAACCGAACAAAAGCATAAACCAAATGTGTATTGTTTATGTTCTCCCGTGTTGACTAATAACTGGTTCACTGTGTCCTTGTTTTCCTCTGTATCTACCTCTTGAGCTTTTCTTAGATTGTAAATAGTCTTTGAGATGGAGCTCACTGTTTTTCTGACCTGGGTTTATAAAGCATCTAGTATAGTGGGATCCTGGCCAGGTGTAGGGTCTCCTAGCTTGTATCTCGGAGTGATTAATAAAACAGAGGAGATGCCTTTGGGTAACTATTCAATCTCTGCTCAGACATTGTTATAAGGATAAGGAAAGAAATGTGCTGGGGAAATCCACCCAGAAGTTTTTTGACATGTTATTTTTTGGTTTTGGTTTTTTGTGTGTGTTTTGTTTTGGGGTTTTTTTTAATTGGAGGAAATGGTTTGTTTTTTTTTTTTTCAGAGAGGGCTGTGAGGCAGAACAAAGGCAATTCTTAGATTTGAATAATTGAGTGAAAAGGACTCTTCAAGGTTGATTGTGAATGGGAGAAAGCAATAAAAGAGAAATGGATGTATGCATATGTCTGCACCCAGACAGCAGACAGCAATCACCAGTATGGCCTTTAGACTGGGACAGACAAGCTGAGCTGGCTGTGTGGTGTTGCAGAGGTCAGCATGGCTGGTACTGTAGCGTCGAGGAGTTTTCAGTGTCTCATTGTGCACTCGGGAAGGAGGACTAGAAAATGCCAAGGAAAACAGAAAGAAATCTGCCATAATCATGACACGAGATAACCAGGAAATAATGTAGTACAGTGCAAGAGCTCACGTGCTGTCAGCCACTGATGTACATCTTACTTCATTCTCAGCTTAATAACTTGGACTGAAAATCTTTAGTCGGAAACCAGCTGATTTCTTTGTTTCTTTTCATTCTGCTCCTTCTAGATAAGGGAATGAAAGGATTACTTCATAGACATGTAATTCAAATGTCGATACTCTGGCTCATTACAAAAACCAGCACAGCCTACTGAAAAGAACAAAGCATCAGCATGATACCCCATCTGATCACCTGCCTAGACATGCATTTATCAAGCTCAGGAACCCCATCAGCCTGTAGGATTTCCTGCAATGCGAATTTTATTTATTTATTTGTTTTTAATATGTGTCTATGGCTGACTTATTTCATGTTCAGAAGTCACAAATTGTGTATTATTTCTGCACAGGTTGCTTTGAAGGATTTTTTTAAAGTATTTTTTAATTTAGTCCACTTCTCCTTCTGTGTCTGTCAGTGGTCACGTTGACTTTTCAGATAAATAGATCAAATCAGTCTAAGGATTAGGCCCAGAATCCTAAATATGTATTTAGGAATGTATTCATTAATCTGTAAAAAATAGAGGAAGTTTCAAAGTTGGACATTCTTAAGTGATATTGGGCTGGACAAAGCTCGATTTATTTATTTATTTTTTAGATCTGTGTTTTGAAACTTGTCTCCATCAAAAACTGATGGTTTTTTACTCCTCTTTCCTTCCTTTGCTTTGCTTAGAGAAGGGTATGCACTCCTGCTCAACACATGCCTAAAACCGAGACCAGAGCGGTGTGTGGGAGAAACTGGGAGAACTGAAGTGTCTGCAGGGTTTCAGGAATAGATTGTGATGTTAACTACTTCTCAGCAGTTGACTTGCTGTGACCTTAAAGCTTCTGCAGGCTGTGAGCTTTCCCTATTTCTGGGAGAAGTGGTTAAGTATTTTGTACGTGTTTGTTTTACTGCCATATATGGGTCCCACTGAATTGGAAAGCCAAGGGCAGTGGCTAAAGGATTTATTTAAGGATGAGAGTTCTGAGATGGCACTTCTGCGTAGTAAGTTTCTAAAAACAAACTCATAAGTGTTTAAAGCTTTTTAAAGCACCCTGTAAGGTCTGGTTCAGAAAATGTTTAAAAACTGTAAAAAAAACCAAAACAACCCAACAACCAAACAAAAATACAACAACAAACAACCAAAAAAAAAAAAAAAAGCAAAGGAAGAAAGGATGTGTTTGCCTGCTTGTGTGCAAGTATCCCTGAAGAACTGATGGGTTCATTTTTACTTATTTATGGGCAAATTACAGAGGTGCATCTGTTCCTTCTCTGTATACACTCAGACATCTCAAGTTTTTAAGATACTTCTTGACATTCTTTGAAGATTTAATGCCAGGTGGAAGATCAGTTAGAATTACAGATATCCTAATGTTTCAAAATAGTGCTTCTGCCTGAAAACTCACTCACTTTTGCTCCCAACTTTAATGAGGCACAGTCTAAACATCATAGTAACTGAGGCAGCAAAAGGGGGGGGGGGGGGGGGAGCCAACCCAGCAATACACAAGAAGAAAATTTTTCCATGGGTTTACAGTAAAGCCCAAATATTTGTGCTGTGTTTATTTAACTTAAATGCTCATGTCTATGTCATCTTATAAAGATGACATTACCGGAATAAACCAGTAAGTAGCATGTAAGTCAGATAGCAGAACAGCAAGCACTTTGCTGGACGCAAGCTTTTATTATTTTTACAAGTTGCCTATACTGCTGTCAGTAACAAGGGCAAATAACCATAGTTAAAGCTCTTTGCCTGCCATTAATTGTGAGAGTAAATATGTGCCTTTAGATCACAAACAACCTGATTTCCATGTGCAATCAGGCAGCTAGGTATCCTGTAGCTAGCCTTTCTACATCTTAATTGTCTCTGCAGTATTGTGTCTGCAGAGTGGGAAGCTTTGTTTTAAAGATCACACCTCTAAAAGTGAAGAACACATAAGCTGTCTCACTGGGGATTTTTGTTTGCTTTGCTTTTTTTTATCCTCTAAATTCAATCACTCATTCCAGTAAATATATATACACCCTTTGAAAGTATGGCCTGAGGACTCTGACACTGGCCATCAGTTAGTGGATTTTGCTTAGTAATTGCTTCATCTATTCAATACTATTGAAAATACCCTTGAGCAGAATATAGCTGCAGGGGAACAGCACTCAAAAGCAGCTACCTAATTAATGAATCTCATTGCCACTTAGACGAGCATTATACAGTTGGCCTTGGCTGTCAGTATGGATCTGTTCTCATGGCATTTTGGATTTGTCCAGAAAACTGGCACAATTACTAGAAAAACGAATAGTGGGTTTGGGTGGCTGGTGCATTGGGGTCCGTGAATGAAGTGGGTTGTCCTTTCAGGATGCAGCTGCATTCCTGACATTATAGGTGTCACCAGCATCTTGTGACTGCGTGAAACAGGTGAATTCTCTTAGGTTTTTTCTCAGTAGCTGTGACCAAGATTATTCATTGCATTTAGATGAAGTGAAAACCAAGTAATTGTAACTGGAGTCTAAAAGCAGGTAAGTTGTTTTCTCATAGAAGGGAAAGCAAAACAGAAGAAAAATTGGTTTTCACTTAATACTAAAAAAACCCCACAAGCCTTTGTGTGCATCCAGTAAGCACCTGTTTTTTGTAGTCTGGATGAGGAATGGAGTGTTTGTCTCCAGCTGAATTAAGCTAGGCAATAATACCTGCTGGCAATGAGCATCTTCTGAAGACCTTTTGAAGAGAGTTATTTTAATGAGTCATGGAGATAGTCAACTAATTCTTAATTCCTAGCTTTAAGAAAATTAATGCTAAGCTTTGAGATCTGCAGTCCTGAAATCATTCTACCAACTAAAGCTGTAACTCTGCATGCAAGTCAGAGCTTCTGTTTTTAACTGAAGTCATAGACCAATTTACTGATCAGTCAATAAATAATTTGCCATTGGACCAGCTGATCTTTTGATGTCCCTTCCAACTTTGGCTATTCTATGATACGATGAAAAAGGCACAAACTCAGAATTCTAAGAACGTCCACTTCAGTCAAAGGCCGTAATGACCTGCTCTTCCTTGAGAAGTGTTCTTTCTGAAAGTGAACGAGCCTTTTCCAGAGACCAGTTCTGCAAGACCCCACTATCATGTGGTATGGCCTCTGTGCATATGAGACCGCACGTTAGGGGTCCCTGGATTGCTTGGAAATCCTTCAATTTTATACAGCATTTTAAAATGTAATTTTCTGCTTCTGTATGAAACTCGCTGAAACCTGTGACTTCTACTCAGGCTTCAGAAAGCTCTTTGGGTAAAATAATCTTCATTACTGAATTCCTCTGCTGGGATTATGGCCCGTTAATGTGAGATCGTTGCTGGACATTTTTTGTGTTCTTTGAAGTGACCCTAGTACATGAGAAGTTTTGATCCTGGAGTATCATTACTGCTTGCATGTTGGTGATTAATGTGGCAGCTTCCCTGCTCCGGCTTGTTCCTGCTGTCCAGGCTCCTGTCTGAACTGTTTGGGCTGGTGCAGAGCCTCCTGCCTTCCCTTTATAGCTGCTGCAAGCATTCGTTGGCTATTTTGGTGTCAGGTCCTTATTCTATTTTATTTTTTTTCCCTTCTCATGTAAGGCAACATTAACACACAGAAATGGGAAATTTTGTGAAGGATTCTTAACAGCTGCAAGTGGCACTTGAATGGGCAATTCCATTAACTGTGGTAGTCAGTTGATGAAGTGTTCTTTGCCTTGTGATGTGAGTAATGGGAGTAGTTGCATTTGTGGTTATACCTTATCTAGCTCGGTTCAGTCACTTTTATCCACTGGGCTTGGCCACAACACCGTTTAGTTCTGGTCAGTCCTTTTCAAGTCAGTGAGCATCTGGGTTGGTCATTAGCCGGCAGAGAATCAATTAAGGCTAGCGGGGTTGTGTTAGAAGGAAAGGATGGAAATACATGAATTTTATTGATCAGTTGTCCTGTACAATCAACATCCACAGGAGCAGGTCTTAAAGCTGTGTGAGAACTGGATGGAAGTTCTTTTTCGCTCTTTCATGTCTCTTGAATCAAGAATGAATCCCACGGTCAGCAGAGATGGCAGCTTGCTGAGGTTCGGAATTGCAAACTTTGATAAGACAACAAGCTAATTAATAAAGCATAAGTTGTTAGCATTATTATTCAGAGTGGTGCTGAAGTTCCATTATTTAGTATATTTGTCTTAAAGTGATTATGTTACTAATTATAAGGCTCACTAGTCTATTTAACAGGAGTCCAAACAATTATAATTTGTTTGCAGTTCTCACCCTGCCTATTTTCATGCAATAAGACAAATATTTTGTTGAATGATTCATCTCTTGCATCCCTTTTGTGTGTTTAGGAAAATTAAATGTTTCTTTTTTGTTCTAAATTAAATATTTCCAGTTCTGCTACTCTTTTTTCTGACAGTACACTGGTAAATTTTGAAGAAACTTAAGGATGAGGACACAGGAGGGATGAGAGAGTCTAAGGGCTGGCACTGAGTATATTCCCAATAAAGTCCGTAACAAAGTTCCTTTTGGCATCAATTGCTTTTGCATAGTTTATATCGCATTTAAAGAAACTGGATTGAAGGTCTTATTTATGGGTTATCTTGAATCAAGAGAAACCCTCCAGCCGTGGAGGCAATTCGGGAGCTGAGTTCTGTTGTTCTTACAGGAGTAATTTGAAGGACAAAATTCTTAACAGGCTTTTCAATGAATGCTCAGTTTGGGGCACATTGGAATCGGCAGGAGGAATCTGAAACTCTACATGAACTTGGAGCATCCAAAGAATGTGTTGTTTAATATTAGGAAAAAAAATTGCAAAGCTTTTATAAAAAGCTCAGAAAATTGAGGCTGGACTACATAAGTCACTCTTGGAACTAGAGCTGTATTTCAGAAAATGGCTTAAATGAGAAATCAATGTTTTGAAGTTAACTCCTTGTTTTACGGCATAAAAAAAAAGTGGAGTTGTCTCTGAATCTGCTTGTAAGTTTGCTAAAGTTTAGGTAGCAAAATGCTTGCTTGGAAAAAATACCTAGGGGGGAAAAAAAAAACCCCACAATTTCAAACTTAAATAATAGTTTCTGAAAATAGCTGGGCTGCCAGAATGTCAGTATTTGGAATGAGAAGATTGCTAAGGGGAAATGGCAAGTAATAAGGGGCCTAAAGAGACATGAAAAGCTAGCAGCTTCATTTTAGTTAGAGGGAGAGAAAATTGCTTAGCACTACTTAGAGCATCTTTCATTCAAAGATCTCAAAGCTTGCTGAACCAAACGTAATTCTTTGAAGAGAGTTCTAGACTAATGATGACTTTATTCATCGCGGAAATGCAGCCGTCTCGGCACTGGAGCGTGCTGGCTGTTTGGCGTCAGCTCTACCTCATAGCTCAGCCCATCAGGTGACGGGCAGTAATGCAGTTGGGAAGAGGCTGGGGCACCAGCATGCACTGAGAAGTCGTCAGTTAAATCTGGACACCACCATGCTTTTAATTCAAAAACCAATTTCAAGTCAAGAAGTGCAGGTGAAGATATTTCCTCTCTTCTGACATTCACGTTTGTTATTCTGCCAAGTTTCCTTTATTAGGAAAAAAATTGGGGCAGCCAAGATTCTTAATATGAAAAGACCTTAGCGGAACTGTTCAAGTTCCATTCTGTTCAAAACTTTAATGCCAGTTGGCCATATTATTTCTTTATAATTTTCTTCTTCAGTGCCTATGTAACTACATTAGTTGGTCATTTACCAACAGACCTGAAAGACCAGCACCACTTAGCTGGGAAAATAGCTAGAATATTTTATGAGGGAGAAAAATGGATTGAAGTGTTTCTTGCTTTTTGATGGTGCTAGTATAAGTCTTTAACTTCTTTTAATTATTTTTTTTTCTTCTCCCCACGCGCACTCTTCTGATCAAGACAGGAACTCCAATTTTATTCACATTAACCTGAATAAGAAAAGTGCATCCTTGGCTAGGATGCATAAATAGAACCCCTTTTACTATGCAGGAAATAATTGCACTTCTAACTCTTCAGAGCTGTTGCAATGCATGAGCAAGTCCTGAGAGTATTTGTCACGGGTATTTCAAACGCAGACCTTCACTCTGTAACTTACAGTCAGGGCTCTGCAGAAAGAACCTGGGTGTGCGAGGTCCCTTCTCAGCTTAGGGCTTTAAGTGAACAAAGACTCGGAGGATAACAACTGGTTAATGCTGGTGTGGATCTGAATGCTTTCTCTTGAGTCATGGAAAAGTCCTTGCGAGCAAAATACTATTTGATCACTGCTGATAATAGATTGCCAGGCATTTAAGCAGCATAGCTGTGTTTATGCCGAGCTCCCTCAACCAGAAGGAGAAGGAAACTTCCTAATGAACCTCCTGGAGAGCCAAGCCCCAAGCACTGGGTCTAGCACTGTTTTTTCATCTGATGCCAGACGGCTCTAAATAGGTCTTAAAGCAGCTCCAACAGTTTCTGCTATTTAATAAATCGACTCTGTAAAACAGGTCACGTAAAAAAACTAAACTTTTCTTCTAATTACAGTAAGATTTTATTGAATGCACATTATACATATAGATCATAATACTTATTAAAAAAGACTATTAAGATTTTACAGTTCAAGATTTTACAGGCAATGGGAACAGTGGAAGCCTAATGCTTTCTGAGAATCATATCTGCATTAGCAAGATAAAGGACAATTTAGGAAGATTACAAAAGCAATGATTTAGAGTACAACATAAAAATCTGCTGAGAACTAATTCGCAATGCCAGCTGCTGCTAAGCTTCTTAATCTTTATCTAGTTCAATTAAAATCTGAATGTTTGGGATTTCATTAACAACTGGGGACTTGGAAATTACATGCACTTTTACACTGTATTCAACTGCTTATGCACATTATTGGAAGTTGCCCGAAACGTCTTCAGGTAGACTTGAGATATAATTAAAACTTAAGTACTTAAAGGATAATGCAGAGGTAAAAGAGGATTATTTTAATTTTTCTGTCAGATCCAATTGACAAAAAAAAAAAACCCCTTGCACAAGTCAAAATGGGTTGCAAACCAGTAACAGCTTTAATGCAACTGATATTTGTGGGTGATTGTGCCATCAGACGCGCAGATCAAACAGCTTCATTGGAGGGTGGAGTGAATTGGATATTGCAATTGTGCTCTGTACTGGTTGCATTTTTTGGGGGAAAAACCACTTCACATCTACCGTTCACTTCTGCACTGATGTAACCATGCTGCTATCAATTAATTATGCATTTCAAAGAATCTGCAAGTAGGCCTTTCTAAAATTAAACTAAGCAAAGTGATGAACAAGCTTTTAATCACTTAATACTGTGTATAAAAAATAGTTTCTTTCCATTAATTCCTCAAGAATAATTCTTCCAAAAGTTTTTCAGAAGTAGAAGAGGACTGGATTTTTTTTTGTCTTCTTCACTGTTTTAGTTCTCCTTTCCATGAAACATTTGGCATGTGTGCTGATTTAAAGAAGCAGAATAAAATAGGTGTCAGAGCACAAGTCATCTGAGGAGCACTGAGGGAGCTGGGGTTGTGTAGTCTGGAGATGGCTGAGGGGAGACTACCTCGCTCTCTTCAGCTGCCTGGAAGGAGGTTGGAGTGAGGAGGGGGACAGTGCCGTTTGACAGGACCAGAGGGAAGGGCTGCAAGCTGCACCAGGGGAGGTTTAGGCTGGATCCTGGGAAACATTTCTTCACCGAAAAGGTTCTCAGCCATTGGGATGGGCTGCCCAGGGCAGTGCTGGAGTCACCATCCCTGGAGGCATTTCAGTGGTGTGTGGACCTGGTGCTCAGGGACATGGGTTAGGGGTGAGCTTGCAGTGTTGGGCTGAAGGTTGACCAGATGATCTTGAAGATCTCTTCCAACTGAAGACATTCAGTGATTCTGTTTAGCCGAACAGCTCTCTGTTTTGAGGCAGTTATTTAGAAGGCTGAAGATGTGGTTATTTGATGGTGTAGAAGAATACCTTTTCTTTTTTTTCTTTTTTTCTTGTCTAATGGAATAGATGTCATGCTGGCTGTGGGGTGCTGCTGGAGGTGCCACCGGGCAGGGTTTCACGGGGTCGGGGACAGCGCTGTGGGATCTGCTAGTTAAGCTCTGGGTCACAGTCTTTGCTGGTTTAAATTTTCAAAGTTTCAAACTGGAATGGATTTCTTTCTCTTTAATTATTCAGTTCTAATGATCTTAGGTGCCACTGTAGGATGTGGAGATAAGACTATTTTCAGAATGAATGAGGGTATTTAAGGTGGTGATGTTTCTCTTGGAAATGTTGAAAGGGTGTAGTACTGCAGGATAATTGGTACAAGACACAGCGACAGCCTGGACGTATTTAAATGGTGTGTTTTGATCATGTTAACTTGTAAAATGATACAATGATAAAAAGAAATTGTTCAGTAGTGAAATTTCTTAACTTGTTTGGGGAGGTGGTATTAACTTTTGTCATGGGAAATGAAGGTGCTATTCTTAGCAAAAGAAAACTGAGACTTTGTCTCCCTGGCTACTTGATCTTTTTCTTTCCCCACCTTTTTTTTTTTTTTTTAAAGTTGTGTTTGCAAAGCAAGACTCGTCTGTTGGATTTTCAAAAAAAAAATAACAGCCCTCCCTTTCTCCTGATATTTAGTGGAATCTTTTGTGACTGGGGCACTCAAGACAAGTGGAGAATGCCAGAAAGAAAAGCAAATTTTGACTTGTGTACTTTGGCCAAGAAGATAGCGAATGCCTTCTGCTGTCCTCTTCCGTATTTGTGTCTAGAAACGTTTCCATATGCTAGAAAAAAAGGGTGCAGATAGATTATTGTTTGGTTTTTTCGCAAGTAACTATTATGAGGTTATGTATTTGTCACAATGAGGGAAGAAAACTTATTACAGAAATATGCATATGGTGGTTTTCTTTCCTCTGCATGTTTGGTTTGATTTTGGTTTTTGAATAGTGGTGCCTTCTATGTAACTTAAGGTAAACTGTAGTTTCAGAATTAAAAATAGGCCTTTTGCATTCTCATTTAACTGAAGTAAATGTGTCTAGATGGCAAGTGTTAAAGTACTGTTGAAAAATCAATTGTCTGTATAGGGCTTTCTACTTCTGCTCAAGGGGAGGCTCACAAATTATTTTTCCCCCCCAGAACTGCTAGGGTTAGAATTGCGGGAGGTGGGAGAAAATGGGATACCTGAGCAGTGATGCCTGAAGGTGTTATCCGTGACCAGGGGAGATTGGTGGCTGTCTGTCCCATGGAAGCGTTCCTGGTGAAAATCTGCTCTTCTCTGTGACTGTAGAAGACATTGAGCAGTTAAGAGGTCTTTCTTTAACTAGAGTTTTATTTTCTGATCTTAAACTTGATCAGTAGCCCAGACAATCTGGATCTAAGCTTTTACTCCTTGGATTTAGGTCCTTTCAGAAATGTAGAGGTTGTTATCCAAGATTAAAATAAGCTTTCTTATTTTATCTTGCAAAGAAAAAACTGAAATAAATAAAATGAAGAATATTGATATATCACAAATGGAAACAGTAAATGTGTCACTGGGGAGATGAGTGGGAGTTGAGAGCAAAGATAACTACAGATATGATAAGTATCTCTGCGTTTGGCTTCAGAGATGAAAATCTGTGCCACAGATTGATCCTATAGGAGTAATAAATACACATTATCTGTAATTATTCTCAAACTTCATGAACCTTACTTTAATAACATCCTTTGCATCATTTTTTCTGAGATCTTTTATTTTTATGACACTGCCAGGCTTTTTAATTTTAATTCCAAGAAAATTGCTCCAGCTGTTACGGGTTTTGTTTTAGCTCCCATTCTTCCATTTCTGTCATACTCTTGAAAGCTGATAAACTGTCCCACTTCTGTTCTCTGGAGGCTGAGAGTTCCCTTTGGAGAGTTCTGGTAGCAGGTTGGAGGGGTTTTGTGCCTGAGCTATGCCTAGATTAATTTATTTTAAGATCACAGGCAGTGAATTTGCAGCTTCTTTTACAAATACAGTTGTAGCTGCAGTTCCCCTTCACAGTGTGATCTGTAGATGGAACCCAGTTTTCTTGGGCTGTATTCCCTTTGGAGCAGGAGCTGCTGAGAGCTGAGGTAGTGCAAGGTGGCTCTCCTCGTGGTGATAGCAATTGGACTCCTCGAGGAAGTCGAAAGCTTTCCAGAGTTACCTGAAGAGGCTGTCAGACCTGCTGGTCAGCAAGGGTGTTCCTGAGAGCCACGTTCACATTATATTAGGCTTGATTCTGATCTCACCACTATAAATATAAAAGAGAAGTAATGTTTCTGAAGGAGAGTGGAATTCTATGTCTGAATAAAATGGGGCTGCTTCAAGTAGAAGAGAAAATAAAATAATCAGGCTTGAGTGAGTAAAGTACTCTTGTGTGAGTGTGGGAGGATCTGTCTTGGAATCAATCTCATGAAAGTGTTTGGTTTTAAATTTGGCACGGTAAGCAATATTTAATCTTTGTGTGGCATCTTACAAATATTTTTTTATTCAAAATATGATGACAAATAGGAATAGTGTTCCTGTTGCA
This sequence comes from Todiramphus chloris collaris, assembly GCA_025345505.1. Classification (NCBI taxonomy): domain Eukaryota; kingdom Metazoa; phylum Chordata; class Aves; order Coraciiformes; family Alcedinidae; genus Todiramphus; species Todiramphus chloris. The sequence goes on from JANVCC010000271.1 coordinate 7,428,363, forward strand.
TATGTTATAAAGCGTTCTTTTATCAGAGGACTCAGTGGAGCGGTGTGTGTGTTCCCAGCGCTTCCATGGCTGCACGTTGAGCTAGGATCAGCATGGATATTGAAAATGCTACTGGGTTTCTTCTGCTGTTCTAAGTGTGATCATATTTCACGATGTCCTGAGGTTTTTAAAAAATCAAGAACTGACAGCAAGCAGAATTTCAAGTGCAGCTTCTCTGAAGAATGGAAATTAAATATAGACCAGTGTACTCCTTTGCATATCTGATGATGCATTGACCATGTTATGAGATGCAGTTGAATTTTAAACCAGTAAATTTCAGTACACAGTTTTATTTCCCAATAGCAATGAATATTCACACTTCTCTCATTTCCATCAGCGTAGTCCTCCCTGTTTCCTCCTCCCTGGTAAGGTGGAATGCCCACCTATGGGCAGCTTGAGCATTCACTGCTCAAGTGAACCTGGCTGTGCTTGTGGCCACATGAGTAACTCTCAAGGAAACCAGAAACATGAGTTTTAGTGGAAACTTCAAATATTTTACTAGTCCAGAAAAAAAAAATTCCATTTCCCTCTTAATTTATGCTTTTTTTAACTCGTTAAAAATCTAAATTTTTACAATGAAAAGTAAAACTGAGCAAAGAAAATACTTTATCCTCCTTTTCTCTGTTATAAAATGAAACTTGAGTCATTCTGAATAACTTCGGAGCAATGTCAGCTGTTGAATGGAATTTTTTATTCACTCATATGGTTTTAATTTCAAATTTTGTATTTGCTATTGACACATTTTACTGTATCTGAAGATTGCCATCTACTGGCATAGAAGAGCTTTGGGGTCTGTTATTGGTTATAAATTTGAAAATTCAATAAAGTTATTTTCTCAGTTGATTTTGTGATTGCATTATGCTTCATAGGATGGGGCAATAGTAGGGGAAACATTAACGGCATTTACTTTATCATACCAAGCACTGTGCAATGTTTTCTTAATTAAAAGCCCATTATAACAAGATACTGATGCTTCCCACATGAATGAGCTTTCTCTTCCTCCAAATTAAGCCATGTTTCATATTTCTATACTATAAGAACAGAAGAACACATTATTAAAAGGTTAAAATGTACATTTTTCTCTAACTGTTTGAAGTGTTTCTAACCTGTGGCATGTTATAGATAGCTCGGTAAACTAGAGAGGTAGAATTTAGTAGGTAAATTCCGAAATTATTGGAGATACCTCTCCCTCCGCAAGCAAATTTTTAGTTAACCCTAAAATTCCTTAGGTTTCTAGACACTAATTCCTCCTCTCTAGCCAGCAGAGCATAAGGATCTTCAGAGGAAGATATTTTCTCCCCAGCAGCTGAGGAGGGGCTGATGTAACCCCCAGCAAGGGTTGAGCAGTGAACCATTGCTGGGGTTGAAAATCGACGTGCACCTGGAACCAATCCCATCATCTCCAAGTTGGGGCAGCTGTGGGCTGAGAAGGCAGCTGCTCCTGCAGTGAGTGCAGGGGTGGGGACTGGTTTTACTGGGGCCAAAGGGCATCGGAAACTGGTGCATGCTGTGGAAGCCGAGGAACCAGTCTGAGTACCTGGCAGGGGCTGTGACTCTCGAGCAGGTGAGGACACCCATAACAGAGTCAGATTTCTGTGGTTTTTTTAGGCCAGTTCCTTGGTATTTCTTAATGGTAAGGTGCTCAGCATGCTGCCTCTTCGAATCGTATTTTCAGCTGCCCCTTTTCTGTGAGGAGCACTCGGCAGCCGAGCACGCGGCTTTGCTCTGCCTCCTGGGGACAGGGCACCTAAACCTCCAGCTTTCATTGCTCCTGCCTCACCTTCTGATGTACATGGAGGGTTGGGCTATGGAAATGAAGCTTTGGAAGTCATTTGCAAAGGGCCTTGCAGTTGTTTTGGTGAAGCTGGTGCCCGTTCAGCTGGGTGGGCAGTGCTGTGGTTGGGGTATTCTTGCTGGGAGCAGCACTTGCTGCAGCAATGCCAATGCCAAGCAGATGATGCTGTACATGTGCTGCTGCTGCTTCCAGAGCAAAGCATGGAACAAACCAACGTGTCGCTCCAGGAAAGTGGCCTGTGTCTCTCTGAAGGAGCTGTTCCTGTGCTGTAGCTATTCAAGCTTTATTGGATTGCAAAGTGAATAGTCATGGGAAAGCTGCGTAACTTGCTGAGACCTTAACTAAAGCTGCCCTAAGGGCTGCCCTGGCACACATCTGCTGCTGGTGTTGATTTCCTATCTGCTTTTATTTGGGGGATTTGCTGAGGTTGTATGTTAGCAGTCATATTGTTTGAGTTGTCACCCCTCTTAGTATCTGCTGTTTCCCTCTTACGTAAGAGAAGAATGAAAGTAACAGTAAAATAACACACTGTGCATTTACATAACAATGTGTGTCCAAAGGGTCTTCTCTGTGAACTTCAAGTGTATTTATTTATTCTTTCTAGACAGTCAGCTGTTGGCACTGTGCTTTGGGTTCTGCTAGATAGTTCTCAGTTACACATCGTGGATGTGTTTGCTGGTAATTATAAATAGTCTTCTTGGCTTTTTAAGGCAAGCAGGCTTTCCACCATTTGCTCAGAGAAGCCTGTTTTATACTACTTTGGTGTAGAAGTATTTTGAATGTAGAACAGTGGGGAGATGTATCAAGAGGGCAGACAGCGTGAACCTACAACCCGAAGCTGAGCTGACTGTAGAGTTAATTAGATAGAAAGAATGAGAACAGAAAATGATCCCATCTTCAGTAAATTGAGGGTGTTTCTGATGTGCATCAGCTTGTGCAAACACGAGACTCATGTAATGGTGCTCCTGACTGAAGTCTGTGTGTGCAGGACGTGGCAGTGTGAGCCAAGCCATCAAACCAGCTGCTTGTTGTTCCTTCTAACTACTAAAGAGAGCATTTACCTCAGGTTTTTTTTTTACCCCTCGTTAGATAAATATTGACTTTCTCAATTCTTCAAGCAGAAGCAGCCTCTGAGAGGCAAGTGCTGATTCCCACCTTCTATTAAGCACCTGTACAAAGTAAATACATGTTCACAATAGAAAATGGAGTAGCCCATTAATGTGGTGATTGATTGACATGAAAGTGCAGTTCTGTGATTGATGAGACAAATGCGTGTTATTCACAAAAGCTCTGAGGAAATGCAGTCTATACCATACTCATTATTACAGATTTTTCAGGTTTGGTTTTTTTTAATTCTAAACAGTCAATTTGCTTCCAATTATAATACAAACTGCAGTTAATCTTGCTGTGGTGGTGGTTAATCACAGATCAACAGGCATAAATCACATAAGACAAGTCTTGGCTATTAAGAGATGGACCATTCATTAACAAAAGCAATTGCATCATTCCGGTCTCTTCCGTGGCACACAAGTCTTGTATCCCTTAAGATGTTTACAGTGCTCTCATTGACCTGTAATACATTTCAGTATCATTAGATGCACTGTGCAGTGAGAATTTCCTTGCCTGTCTGAACTGGAGGAGTAGTTTGAAGTTTCTCAGCTGCTAACTTGACAAAAAATTCCCGTCAAAATGCATATCACAAATTATTCAGGTATACACCTGTTCTGTGCATTTTAAAAGGTGCTGAGACAAGAACTTTGAATGACGAGAAATTCTACCTTTTTTGTATAGTTAATAGCATCTTATCCTTGGAGTGTCCCGAGCCCAACCTTAGCAAAAACTTCCTGCAGATCATTTGAAACTTGTGAATCATTATTGCTCTTGTGACTTTTTTTTTTTTTAATTTTCCTAACAGTTGGGATGATTTTGGAGGAAATCACTCCAGTTGACTCATGCCTGCTGGGTAGTTCTTCTAAATAGCCAGTGGTGACAAAACACGTTTTTTTAAGTGAGACTAAATAAATCTTTGTCTGGAATATGGTAGGGGGAAGGGCAGAAAGAGGAAAGATAGACTCATCAGATTCTCAGCTGTCACATTATTTAGGTTTTTTTGAAAGAGTTCCCTTTTTCATTGAGAAATGCTGCATCTTTTGAGAAAATAAATCCCTGCGCTTGCTGAAGGTAGAGCAGTCTGCCTTTTCAGAACAGTCATGTCATTGATGGATTCCAATATTTGGTAGTAAATAAACTAGTTAACAAATGACATTAAACATGAGACTCTTAAGTGTTTTCCCTGGCATGTTCACCAGTGTGAAAAGGGATTGATCAAATGCCCGTTGCAATTCCTGGGAGTCTCTGCTTCTGATGGACGCTGGAACTGGATTAAAATTGTTAACAGCATTTTGGTTAAGTTTCTTTACAATGAAGCGTGGATAGAGCTACTTGTATGGTTTTCAAGGCTTTCAGGTGATAATGCCTATAAGCAGACCTTTAGCAACAAAAGGTGTGGAAGGGGGAGCTGCTTGGTCTCAAATGCCCTGCCTCTTGCTAAGACTTCCAAGAGCAGCAGCACTTCTCTCAAAAAATAGAGTTTTTCTTGCTGTGCTTTGTCTGCCTCAGTAGCTCCTTATTTGTGAACCCATGACTAATGAGTCTGTGTCATGGACCATCTACCATTTGCGTTTTGATTTGCATTCCAGAATATGGCTTAGATGTGATATAATGGGTTCCTCCTCTATTGTGGTATCTGTCCTGAGCTACACGCTATTACCCCTGGGCAGGCTCTTACTGTGTGGAGAACTTAAGCTTGCCCCGAGCACCCCCTTTTCAGAGGTTTTTAGATTACATGTATGACCTCCAGAGTTTTTTGTGCAATTCTTCCATATATGGCAGAGATGATAAAACTTCCGTATCTCATTGTGGCATTCTGTGGATAAATTCATACGTGGCTCTGTGGGCAACCATCAAATAACCTGCTTGCTGGTGCTGCTGTTGTTAAACACGCCTGGAAGTGTCTGTAGGCTTACCTCTGTTCCATGTTTCTGTGTGAAGATCTGTTTGGTGATGGCATTTAGGAAGTTCTACATCTTCACCTGAACAAGTGTTGTTAAAATAAAAATAATAAAAAAAATATATATAACTCCCTTCTAAATACTATGTCTTTGTAGCAGGTTATTCAACTTTGTTCCTTTTAGTGGTACAATAGAAGAGTTGATTGATTACAGTATTTATTTTACCACTTGATGAACCTGCCATCCATAAATCTGTGAAATGCTCCTTGCACTGTAGCATGTGCCTACGAAAGGGCATCCCAGGGTATGATTGGGTAACTCTACATTTATATAACTTATTGTTTATTATATGAAAATTTGACCTCATTGTCTGCTGTCCCTCTCCATCTGTGTTATCTGAAGTATATAATGATGAGGAGAACATCATCTTGATCTGTCAGTGCAACCAGACAAAGAGGTTCTGTTGCAAACTCGTGGAAGATTGCGTCCCAGATGGGAACAGCAAATTTAATTACTGACAATGGAACGAGTACAGAATATTTCTGCACGCACAGTTCTGAACAATGCACTGCTTCAAAACTCAGGCAACTTGATTTTTGCAACATTACACTGGGAAGAGTTAGTGGATGGTAATCCCCTGAACTGAGGATGAGAGTGTGTTACAGAAAAGCTGGTGAAATGCTAATGAATTCGTTGAGTGAAGTCAGCAAAATAGCTAAACATCTAAAGAGCAAATACCAAGCACTGATATTTATGTAGAGATAATACAGAGGACAGACAAAGTATTCATCTTGCAGAGGCCCTGGGCTTCCAGTAAAGCTTTTGGGGCTTTTTGTTTTGTTTTTTTTATACACAGTTATTTTAGCTGTCTGCCTTACCCTTGGTGATGGTGCTGTGGTTTTTCCTCTGTAGGAAAGGGGCGTAGGTGTGCAAGTCAGGAGGCACTAAGCACATACTGCACATATTAAAAAAAAAAAGAAGCCTGAATGTATTGCCACTTAGGCAATGTGGTTGAAACTGATAGAGCAGCATGTTTTAGAGCCCATGCATCCAGGCTCTGTCTGCGAAAAATTGACCAGAAGTTGATTACAAGCTTTAATTCTTCCAGGAGTTGCTGGAAAGAGCTGCCTGTTGCCATCTCTCCTGCTATCCGGGAGATGGATCCCTGTGCGCTGGAGGTAAAGACCTGCTGGATGCTTTCTAATGAAACAATGAAGAGCTGACTTTATCATCCTTAAAGCAAATTACTTTTGAAAAATGCTTTACAAATACCAAGGGTGCTCTTTAGATAGGGATGCTTTCTATTAAAAAGTCTTGAATATTTTTCTGCCCTTAAGTGGAAAAGTTTTCTTAATTCACTGAGGCAATACAGGAATGGCTCATGCAGAGAAGGCAGGGGCTGTTTTCTGTCTAGATCTGTTTGGAAGAGCAATGTCGTCAGATGGGCTTATTTGAAGTTGTATCAAAGAAGGCATAGTAAATGAAGATTTTAATTTTTATCTTTTTGTTCTTCATCAACTAATTACGTCACCTTTATTTCTCTACCTAAAATGATCTTGGGTCAAGGTATTGTGCTAAGTCTGTTAGTGTCTTACCATTTGCCTTGGCCTCTGTGTGATGGCAAGATGAGAACATCAGCGCTGGGAGGCCAGGACTGCGGTTCTCCTCAAGTCAAGGTGTTTCCTCACCAATATGAACAGCCAGCGTCCAGATGCGTGTCGAGCTGCTGTCCTGTGGCTCAGCCCCGTGACGCTGTGGATTCTGCTGTTCTGGTTATGCCATCAGCTCAGCTCCCCAGTACTTGTAGTTATCTGTTTATGTTAATATTGGATAACAAGGAAAACACTAGGCTTGGCCCCAGTGTACTACTGTGGGCTTCCCGCTGACTTGTTTACGCCTCCTCATCCCACAGGTTTGTCTGTTGTCATAGTTCCCGTTTTCTTTCCGTTTTCAAAAGCAGGACAGGAGGTCTCTATGGAGACAGGCATCAGTTCCACTCTGTGCACTAAACTGTAGGGGTTGCTGTAAGAGCAGAGCTGTGAACACTCTCCATCCCCTGTGGAAGCCAAAAACATTGCCACGCTGACATCTCCAACCCCTGGTGTCTCCGGGAATTAACATTTGAAGTTCACAACAGCTTCGCTGTAACAACCCCGGGTACTATTGCCTTCATCAGATCAGCACCGTGATAACAGGAGCATCATCTCTGTGCAGAACAGATTCAACTTTCGGGATTTATTTTTATTTTCACTAACTGCATGAAAGACATCAAGCCATGGTGATGGGTCTTTAGAAGTAGGACACATGTATTTCATCTGAAATAAGGAAGTTAAACATAGGCTCTAGTAAGTCACTGTGACACAGACAAAAAACTTCGGAGGTGACTTTGGCACAGTAAAGGAAGTTCATGAGTTCTCTTAGCCAGTGTGTGTGTGCATAGTTACTCAACCTCGTACCCAGAGGAGCTGGGTTGTTGAGCAGTTCTGTGTGCAGAATGTGACTTACGACTCCGAAACCCTCTGAGCAACAAATCACTGGAGACAGGGAGGTATCTGTCTTGCCTGCTGTCCCTGTTTAGAGTTGAATGTTGTCATTATCAGTCGTGTGTGGATATGGTGGGAAATGCAGTCACGTTTGGCTCAAACAACTTTTATTCACATAATGGTGAGGTGGGTGTCACGGGTGTGATTTTCAGAAGTACCTGAGCAACTCAGGAACCAAAATCGATGGATAGAGTAATTGCTGAATCGCAGGTTGCTACATCTCCAGCTGCTCAGTGTTACTCTGTGACAGTTGTGGTCTGTGTCTACCATCCTCTGAAATTGAACCAAGGACCCAGAGAAGTGTGTGTGTGTACACACACATTTCTTACCTGCCACCCTTTGTGTGTGTTTATCTGTAATCACAGATAGCTGTACAGGAGAAGCCTTTGCTCACCAGGCAGATAAAAGGGGGAAATCACAACCAAAGCTTCCGTGAGAACAGAAGGGTTGAATTGGGCAGGATGAATAGAATCTGAAACTCCACCAGACGAGGGATAAAAGACTTAACCTGATGTTGTGTGTTTCATTTTTTCCTCCCCCGGGGAACGGTACTGATCTTGTACAAGGTTTTCTTCAGGGTCTTGAATGGACTGGTGGTCCTGTCTGACATGATGCTGATAAAAGTCTCTTGTTTGTTTGCGACATCTGCTATGGAGTAGCAGTTGAATTTTACAGCAAGTTTCCTGGAAGCTAGCTATATTCCTAGCTAGGTGAGATTTTAATAGTAGATTGGCTAAGTGTAACCCTAAGGAGCGTTTAAAAATTCAGTGACTGAAAGATGACATATTATTTTGTTCAGTGTGATGAACCCAATTAAAAAAAAAAAAAAAATTTCTAGGATCTGATGTCACATAAAGCACCCAAATGTTGTAAATGCCAATCAGCAGTTTGCCTGAAAGATAGCGTCTGAATGTTGTCTTTCTGAACTGGTGGTCCTCAGCCTGTCACTGCTGCCACAAAGCTGCGTAGCACAGTGCCAGGTTTAGAGAGAGAACAGCACCATAGACTGTACACTGTTGGTTAGGAAATAAAGGTCAAGTTCTGCTGGCTGATAAATATGCTTTCTGTTAACCTCTAAATTAAGATTAATTTAGATGAAGTCATCAAGGTATATTTTGGTGGGCAGAGGGTTGGCATAAAGATTCGAAGCTTGTGCACGGTTCCTGAGAGGGAGTAGTCCCTGTGGGCTGCTGGCAAGAGATAAAGTGCTCCTTTTAGGGCTGTAATGTCTTAGTGTGTTTGCCAGTTGCTTCCCACCAACTCCTCAGGCACAGGTTGTTGGGTCTGCCTCAGCATAGGAGTGTATCAGGTATTAACCAGGTCCCTTGGAGCTCAGCTTCTTGGCATATTTTCACAAGTCAAGACAATTAGGGGGATTAAAACCACCTTTATGTTGTAATCTAAGTTAGTCTTCAAGGCTCCTGTTGTAGTCGGTACAGAGAGGGGGGAGTCTCCAGAGAGAGTGGTTTTGTCTCCAGGTAGGTGTCTGATTTAAGTCACCTTCTGGGAGTGCCTGGTGGAAGGGCTCTTTTGCTGTGTCCACTGTGAATGGGGTTTATTGCATTTCTCTGTGCTTCTAGGGTACCGCTGTTCCTTTGTCATTGATGAAATGTTACTCAAAGTGTAATGATGGCTTAAGGCAGAGACTTTCTTTGGCCTGCATTGTGGTATTGAAAGAGTGTCATGAGATTGTACCTCCTCACCTTGGGTAGAAAAAACGAGCAGAAAAGTCTTCTGACTTACTGACATGCTTCCATTTTCTAGTAATTTATAGATATGAGCAAATGTAGGAGCTGTAGATAGGAGCAAATAAGAATGGGCACCAAATCAAATAACAAAATATTGAAAAGGTCAAATTAATATATTTTTACAGCTATCTTTCACAGAATGAATGAGGCATTAAAATTCTGATTATAAGTTCTCGTGAGAATGGATTGTAATGAGAACAGGAACCAGCACATTATAAAGCCACTCTCCTGGTAATAATTTAACTAGAACAGTAACTGGTACAAATGTAATTCATTAATTCAGTTTTATGACAATTTAAAGACTGAAATCTGGTTGTTATCATGTGGCCTTCTTATGCCATATCTAGGACATTTTTTTTTTTGTAGTTGGAGTTGGAGAATTGGGACGAAAATGCATTATGAAACAGATGGATGTAAACTTCCTTGGAGTCCACCTTATCACAATTGCCGCCTTTCATGAAGTTCTTGTTGCACTTAAGATTGAGTTCAAAGAATATTAAAAAGTAGTTCTGATTTGTGTTTATTTAGGACAGATGGCTCATTTAACTAGCCTGATCTCAGTTTCTTATTGGACTACATCCAGCGGTCCTTGATAGTCTAAAATCTGAAGTCAACATTTCCCAAAACCATCAGATGCAAATAGGAAAAGTAATTAAAAGCCTGCTTCGAACTGTAAATATCCATTAAAAAGTGTGAAATTTTTGCTAATAACATGTGTGGAGCTTTCGTTATTTTGAAGAGTTGTAGTTGCACTGACAGTAAAGACTGACACCAAATATGGCGAGTGGTTTTTATTTGTTTATTTGTTGGTTTTTTTCTTCACCTGCTGCTTTCAAAGTATCTTAAAATAGAGACTGTAACACTCCTGATGGTCACAAATCTTCTTGCCCTTGTTTTGGCAGGGCGCTGAAGGGTGGGATGATAGGATTTTTGGAGTCAGGCTTGTTGAGGATTTAGGACCGATGGTCTTGGTGTCTGCTTTTATCATCCACAGCTCCTACTCGCTGTCCTTGGGCTGTAGGGCTTCTTGTCCTTGGGCTACCCTCTCAGGACCTGCCAGTGATGTGGCTGGTGTGACTGCACAGAAGTAGTTTCGGTGACAAAACTATTGTAACCTGTCAATTTAAGATGGTTAGTTTTGTTAGGTTAACTTTCAAGTTATGCCAGAATTTGTGTGCCCTGTCTTTGTCAAAAATAAGGAGTATAGCTTGTTCTTAATTAATACTTGGTACGGGGGAAAGCCCCAGAACAATTAAAAGCTGTATTTGAGTTTGTAGTGCTTAGACATCACAAGTGAAGCCTTGGCCCTGCTGTAGTCAGCAATAGAGCTCCTTATTGATTGTAGCTGGATCGTTATTTATGCGAAAATAGATGGGTAGAAGATGGGAAATTATAAAATCCATGTTATTTGATTTTTTAAAATTTTTTTTAAATTTTTCTTCTTCTTTCTTTTTGTTCAAACACCAAGCACACTTCCCCGGACGCCGTCCGTACTCTTTCCATTCTTCCTGTCTGCGTGAGGTATGCTGTCTCTGGTGTATCAGCTTCCACTTCACTCTGACTGGCTCTTCTGGCATCTTCACAGTGGGACGTGTAGCCTCATCTTAGCAAAGATGTCCACATAAACTGCCCTCTGAGGAAGTGCTGCTGGAGAGTTTCCCTTGCACACCTTGCTCACGCATACAGAGTGAGTGGTGCTCCCAGCGCCTTCGTTAATATCATCAACGTATAGAGACATTCGTGACACGATCCTTAATGTAATCGTAGGATTAATAGAAGTTTGTTCAGATAGTAGGAAAGAACTATATACGTGCTGGTAAGGTGTTTTTACAAGGATTGCTTCAAAAATGGATTTATTGGAGAGTAATAGATGTAGTTTTAATTATTAAACTGCAGACGCTAATGGATCTCCCTTGCAAATAACTGTGTTTTCAAGAAACGTTTATTATGCTGTTGGGAAACACGGGTTCTTTACATTGTCTGGCCATATATTTAGTCCTAATCTCATTGGTGAAAATCTATTTAGACCACAGAGTTTTGTGAGTTTTATCTCAAGTCTTTTTGTCCTTCCCATTCCTTAAAGCAGTCTCTGTATTAGATTGCAGGTTTTCTATTTTAAAGATCTTTTTAAACACCAGGCTGTTGAGCTATTACCAAAAAAAAATCAGAAAGGAGACCTTGCAATAAGCAAAGCTGCAATCATAACATGTCCTGAATGATGAAATTAAAATTCTGAGTACAAGCAATAAATTATTTCCCATAAGCCACAGACTAATGGAGCAGCAGCAGTAAACTATTCCAGAAAAAAGCCCTCTGTATTAATTATGAGATGCTTTGTGCAGTGTCAAAATGTAGTATGGATTGTGTAAAAGGAGGGAACGAATGTTGCTGCAGAAAAATTATTGGAAAAAAAATAAAATAAAAAAATTACATGGAGACCTGGCCCTGCGAGTAGTTGATTGCACTAGTGTGTGCTGGCTGGTGCAGCACGGCCGGATAAAGGGCTGAGAAGGTGAGGTGGAGAACGTGGCAGCAGCTGCTAGATGCTGAGCATGGCTGGCACATCCGAGTGCTGCAGCACCCGCGGGCTGCGGGTGGCCAGCAGGTCCCAGGGGAAGCGTGACACCCTAAAAAGCTTACGGACCTGTATGGACATGGGTACAGCTTCTACAACGGGCTGTGGGGGAAATAGGCTGTGGATGTGATGTACAGGAGTAAAATGCCCTTATTTATGCTTCTCTAAAGGGAAGAGGGGGCACCTGTGGTGCCTGTTCCCTGTTGCATTCCACCAGGTCAAGGTCTGGGATGGACATTCCCGCTGATTGACTTTCAGCATCAGATGAGGCAGCTGAAGACTGCAGCTCCCCTACTCCCCTCTTTGGTCTGTGGCTGTCCAAGACAGAGGCCATCCTCTTGCCATGTCTGTTATATCTACTCAGAAGGAGAAACTAATCTAAAAACGACGTGGTGACAGACCAGCTCAGTTCACCAGCTGCACATTTGCTGGAGTTTTCTAGTGAGCAGCAGCAGGCCAGGTACAGGTGGGGCTTTGTCTTGGCTTCGAGAGACAGAGCAGCGCTTTCATCAGGCCTGATCCACCGATGCCTTAGGTGCAGCATTGCTGTTTGAGGGAGATGGGGTTTGCAGTGGGTTTTGCCTTTGCCTGTCTACAAGACACGTGTTTTGTTAATTTACATCTTGCCCAGAACAATTTTCATAGCGCAGGCATCATCCCAAGTGTGGATGGTGGGGCTTTCTAGTATTCAGAGTCCGTTCTACTGAAAAACAACAGGACTTCATTGAAATGCAGCTTTCCAGCTGGAACAAGTGGAAGATGGCTTAGAATGGTTGATTTTGGCTTATGGAGATTCTGGGAGTCCATAGATCCAAATTCTAGCAAGGTCACTTAGTTCTTGTTAACTGGCGGTGGCTCAGATGCTCCAGCCAGAGAAGCTGCTGACAGCAGAACAGAGCAGTGAGCTATCCAGTAAACTTTCTTGTTTTCTGCTATTTTCATTACTATATGGACTTAAGTGGGACTATTTCTGGTGCCTCAGAAGCATGATGCAAAGTTTATTTCTGTTCAGAAATAAATCTCTGCAGAAGAGATAGGAAGTGCTTGAGTTTTCACTCCAACTTAAAAGCTCTTACAAGACAGGGGGAATTTTTGCCATGGCAAATCTCCCGTAGTTTTCGACAGGATACAGGAACAATCTGTATTTTAATAAACATGATGACTGAGATTGTTGCTGAGTGAAAGCAGCGAGATGAATTATGTTGACAATTCGTGGCTTTGTATTGTTCAGCCTGTGTGTAACTTGAAAAGTCAGCAATATTGGACGAGTGTGACTTGAGCAAGTGCGAATATATTTACATGATTTGACATGTCATGTTCAAGCCAATTTGTTAATGGGCAGCTTCCATGCTTGGTTTTTTTATACTGAATAAAAACCAGTAGGTCAACTGTAATGTAAAAATACACATTTTGTTTTGGCTTTCTTTTTTTTTTTTAAGATTAAGCCACATATTCAGCATAACAAGAGAGCAATAACCTTTGTTCTGGTGGATGATATACAGCACCTTTTTATGTAAACCTGTGAAAAGTGATTACTGGAATAGTCAGGAAACAGCACCTTAGGGAGATTACCAGGCAAGGCAAACAGCTGGAACCCGTAATCTCCTGGAAGTCTGCTTGTCTGTGGATCCCCATGTCTCCCCTAGGGTGCTGTAAGTAATACTTTTCTGAATTATGCAAAACAATACATTCTTTGAAAATTTTGATTTTAAAATTATCACCCATGAAATTTAACCATGTGTGAAGTCAGATGTTCAGCAGAACTTCTTCTGCAGAACTTGTTTTTGTATGTAGGTGTGAGATATTTCCTTTTATTTTCTTGACATTTAAGATTAATTATTCCATCGGTTTAAATGAAGTTTAATTTAACTGGAGGAATACCTGTGTCTAATCTATCTGAGAGTTGGGGTTTTTTTGAGTTAATTTAAAAGAAATTTAACTGCATCTCTACCTGAAGTCTGACTTTGTGGGTATTTGCATTGATTTAATTAGATAAGCTTGGGAAAAAAAGAAAAAGACAACTTCAGTGAAGACAGCACGACTGTATTTTTGACTTCTAGAGCACAAACCTCTTGAGAAACATTCCTGTCTGACTGTTGACCTGGTATTTGTGCCCTCTTTGTACTGCTGTGTGTTAGTGTTTGAAAGGCTGCAGTCTGGGTGACTTTCCTGCAGGGTTTAGTCAGTGCAAATCACTGAAATTATGAAGCATAATTCGTGATTTAGAAAGAGAAGTTAGATCACTTTTAAAACCTTACCTTAGTCATCCTGCTCGTGTTTTAGCTTCTTACTATTAATGTAAACTATCCAGACCACTTCTGACACATCCAGTGATCTGAAATAATAGATGTTTTATAAGTTAGATGAAGCCCGTGCAGACCTGGTGCCCTGAGCTGTGTCCCCTGCGTGTTGTGGCACAGTGTTGCTGATGTGGAGGCAGCTTTTCTCTTGGTGCTCATCACAGAATATCAAGCTCCCAGTGTGGTGACACGGTACGGTGAGACAAAAATTACTATTTTCAGCCAGGCATCCTGCTCCCTGTTGACTTGAGAGCCCTGACGTCACACTGCATGCTGCTGTTTCCAGAAATGCTGTGGGGAGGGATTGTCATACATTCAGATAGGTGCTAGAGATGTCTGCATGGTACGTTCGTGTCTGACAGCTCCTTCAGTGTGCTAATTTCTCTGGCAGTTTCACTCTTTCTCCCAGAATTCTAGTGCCTTTTGCCTGGTCTGGATCTCTGGGGGAGCTGTCCGAAAGGCATGTGGAGGAAAGGTGTTTGAGTTTCTATTGTTAAAATCCTACTTCTTGAGAGTCTTCCAGGAGGGTGTTCCATTATCTCTGCAGCTAGAGGTGCTACCCAAATCTTCAAAGCCAGCTGTTGGACTTAACAATATAATTTTCACCTGAAACTTTTTGTTCTAGCAGGTGATAATGATCAAGTGTTGGATATTAAAAACCTGGGTTGTTTTTTTTAACTTAGGATGAGCTTTTAGCCAGACATCATCACAGGCAGAATGACTCTGTGGCTAAATGCTGCTTTCTCTCATCTGAAATGCTCTGTTGCAAGCAGCAGCTTCGTTCTTGAAATGTCATCATAAAGCTTGTCAAACGATTTCTGTCCTGCAAAGACAGATTCTAGGTGATCTAAGTGTATAATTTGCATGTTCATTTAAATGTGTGAACTGGTTTGGGGTCAAACCAACTGGTTTGATGAAAGCATTGAGAAGAGGTTATCAAACCTTCAGGATGAGTGATTAGCAGGCAACATCCACAACTTCCTCACATGTGGGAGTGTTAGTCCTCAGTTCCAGGAGGATGGTTGAAGTCTTGGAGCATTCACATTATCTGCAGTAGAACTGTCATGTCCTTAAAGACGTTTCTAAACATGTTCTTCCAGAATAGCTCTTGGAGCTGTGTTGGAGGACAGGGCAGACCAGCATTTCCAAGTAGCCATCTTGGTTTATGATGTATATGTTTATGATGGTTCATGTATCAGTTTGATTGATTAATATGTGTGAGTCAATCATCTTCTGGCTGGTGGAATTATCAATCATTTCAGAAGATGTTGAGTTTCTTCATATTACAAGTTCCTCCAGTTACGTATCCCAGAATAGAGACAACAGTTGTTATTCTTCATCAGATCTCTTCCTGTAAATATTTCTTACATCATTTTAATCGTGCCTTACAATACTGAGAAGTGAAATTGTCATGAGATTGGACTTTACAGGTCAGGGCAAAGGGTGTTGCCATTGTGTACTGGGATGACTTTTTCTTAGAAAGTGTATATCCATCCTGTACTGGTGGGGGATTGATTATTTGCCCTAATGGTTCTTGTCTGCCTCTAGTTTCTCTTGTTTTCTCATAGCTGGGAAATGAAAAACAGTGGGCAGAAGCTTTCTGTCAGCTGCTGGACTATTCACGCGTTCTACTCTGGGACCAATACTTTTCACTTGTCTTACATTTAATTTTTTTAAAAAATCTTTGTTCATCTTGTTTTTAAATGTTTCTCATTTCTTTTTCAAATTAACATGCTGCGTGATGTTCCAGTCTGAGTCATTATGGGATGTTAGAAGAAACCTGAGGTACAGAAGGATGGACTTTTCACCTCAGTGGGAGGGATGGGTGTGAGTCGTGGTTTAATGACAGTAGCACACGTAGAATTTTTATAAGTCTCTTCCAGGTTTAATATGGTGATACTGTGTTGAGTAACAACAATTCATATAACGTTGTGTTGAAATAGCACCTTAGAGCCTCATTGTTGAGCGCAAAATAATGCCCTGGAAAGATGTATAGTCTCTGGACTAAAGAAGCACTAATCCAGCTGTGAGATGTCCCATGGACACCAACATATGGAAGATGTAAGAAAAGGAGCCAAAGCTGGAACGAGTGGATTTCTGTGTTTCTAAGTTTTAATTTTTAAATATTGAGAGATAATATAAAAACTCACTTTACGGCATGGTTCAGTCCTCCTTTCTGGTGTTACCTGAGAAGCTACAGGTTCATCAGTCATGGTGTCTTTGAGGTTTTGATATCTAGAGTCATGAGAGAACACTTAAAAGTATGGAATTATCATGAGTTCCAGCTTTCCTAATGTTGTTGTACAAGTTGTGGTGTTCCTTTCTCTTCAGCAGAGGCACTTAAGGTGGTTGAGGGAGAAGGGATGATCTAATACAGTCTCACTTATCTGCTTAAGTCTTTTTCTTTTAGGTTGCAAAGCTTGAAAAACAGAAGCATAGGGTGCCTGTACCACTTTGATAATTTTCCACCTGGGAGAATATTTGATATAGTGTTACCATTGGTTTGGGGTTTTTTTTGTGTCTGTAACATTATTTTAAGAGAATGCATCTACAGAATTTACTTGCAGAAATCATTCCGGAGCACAGTTCCATGTGAAATGATAATGAAATATCAACTGTAACCAGTTCTGTATTTCTCCATTCATGATCACAGCAGTAACTCTCCTTAAAAACTGTTTGATTTTTATGACAGCATTTGGGGAAGAAGAATCCTGATTAGGCTGCTCCAGGTTTGCCCTTTTGCTTTCCTCTCTGCTTTACTGCCTGAAAGGCAGTGGAGGTGATAGCTGTGCATAAGGAGCTCCATGCCTCCATATTCTTTGAAAATAAACAAAAAAGTCATGCCCTTGTGCTAAATGGAGCTGCATCAGCAGCTTTCTTAGTTAAATACCCAATAGACTGTTTTATGTTTTTATTTAGAGCAGGGAATGAAGTAATTCTGGAATCAGGTTAGTAAACACTACGGTCTGGCAATTAAGAAATTGATTGGAGACCTAATTCACTATAACATAGTCCATCTTTTGCCAGGGCTGTAAATATCTCCTTATCACTTAATTCTGCAATATCCTTAATAGAAAACCTGGTCATTTGTAAGAAATCAGATGAACATGTGGTAGGCTGATCCGTTTGTCTGGGTTTTTTGGGGGTTTTTTTAATGTTCATTTGCAACAAAAGCAACTGGGTACAGATAAAAAAAGAGCAAATGGTAATGGGCTTGAAGCTGAGAGCTCTTAGCTTTTAACACCCAGCCCCTTGAAGTGGAGGATTTGGGGATAAAGAGACTTTTACTTATGGGTTAGAGATCCTTTGTTCTGTGCTTGGCTGGTTTTTTTGTTTGGCTTGGTTTTCCTATAGCATTAGTAGATGGCAGGTTGCTTGCAAAGTAAAGACACTTAAATCTAGGGACTTGAGCTCATAAAACATTTTTTAAAATGCAAAGGCAGCACTCACTGGAGGCCCTTTGGCACCCATGACACTGTGTCAGGATTATGGATTACTGCCAGTCGTGCATTTCAGTGTGAAAAATTGAGTTTTAGCTTTCTGAGAACACGCTGATTGTACGAGCAGTCCGCACCACTTAAACTGCTCCAACCAGGCTCCCTGGGCCTCCTGAATTCACAGTAGCTATGTGCTTCATCTGAGGTCTGCAGCATAACTTGCAAGCAATGTAATGAGAGAAGGAATAAAACTAAATTGTAATCCTTGAAAAATATATACCAAAAAATCATAAATGTTGCTTTTGTCCAGTGCATTTCCATCAGACTTGAAAGTGGGCAATTTCAAGGGCAAGCAAAGCTTATTGCTGGAGCAAACAGAATTTCAATCAATTGTAAAATGAACTTTTAAGCCCTTGGCTTTTGAAACCTACATTAAGCAACAGGGAAAGTATTAATTGTTATGAAAATGCAAGTACGGGCTTTATTGTTCAGGGGCAGGATTGACATTTGCAGCAGCATCTTAGACCCTGAGGAGAATCAGTCTTGTCAGGAAAGAAGGGCAGCCTGAAGCTCCCAGTGAAGTAAGCTTTGCCTGAGCTGAAGAAGCATCCCTCTTGGTCGAGCAGCAGTGAATGAAGTGACATCTCCGTGTTCCTGTGTGGCCACTCCTCTCATCCTGATGGCCCCGTGGGCAGCATTAAAGAAAGGGTAGATATTACAGCCTTACAGGTTGGCACTTCATTTGCAGAAGGCACAACCCTTGCCCCCTAATATAAACGCACAGGTATGTGTATTTGGAGAGAGGTTACGAGTGTTAGGGTGTTTTTCTAACATTTGACGCTTCTTCCACTCAATGAAGAACGACGGTGGAGGACACGGACTCCTACCATCTATCTCTGTGCTAACTAAATATAAATATCTATGACAAGTTGCATGAGGATGCTTTAATGGCAGCTGTCAGAGACGTTTAAAATGGATTAGACCTCTTCAATTTTCCCTCTAATAATGAATATTTAGTGAGACTTTTAAAGCTGTTAGCTATTAATTATAGAACCTAAAAATATGATCGTGTTCAGTCAAGTAGGAATCGGCACATGACTGTATGCAAAAGTATGTTCTCTGTCTAGCTTTTGTGACATCGCTTACTACTTTACATTTTCTTTATAAATACAAGTAGTTTTTTTAATGATGACAGCTGGTGATGAAGCAGACTTGCCCTTGAAAGTTGTAAGCAGACTGAGAATATTAACACTAACGAGGTAAAAGGATAGATGAACAGATAAATGTCCTGATACTTCAATAATGTATGATAAAATTAGATTGCCATGAATTTAGTTCCGTTCTAGACATTAATATTGCTCTGAGGCTAGACAAGTGTGGATGTTGAAAGCTAGTGTTTGCATTAATAAAAATGCAGACCATTGTCCTTTGCTAGTGTTGTTGCTGCTTTCTGCAGATAAGAAATCACCTTTCTCTTTAAATTAGTTTATACTACCAAGGGTTACTTTTGCAGATTGGAAATAAATAGGGTTATATTTCTACAGCTAAAATAAATGTTTCTACTGTTCAAATAAATGACTTATTCCAACAATAGAAAGCTGATTATACTATTGATAAAGAGGCTGTCAGTCAAATAATTCACATTTATGTATTCAAAAATCTTAACAGTGCAGTGGAAAAAGCTATGGTGGTTTTATTAAATTCTTGCTTTTCAGGGTGATTTTTTTTTTCTTTTTTCCTTCCTTTGTAGCTGGAAATCCTCTTCTGCTTGCAGCTTGCAGTCATCTCTCCGAGTGAAATGGTAGAGTGAGGAAGCTTTGAGTCTTTGTTTTGGTTTGCTTACTCTGTTTTGTTGTGGGGTTTTTTCCCCACCCAGTTTAATCAGGTAGGGAGACTCCAGTTTGTGGGATCTAATTTCAGTCTTTGCAGGTCTATTTCTTTGTTAAGAAACTGGATCTTCAGCTTGGCTGTACCTTTGTGCTCTGTGGAGACATGGCCCACTAACCTCTTTGAGTAATCGTCTGCAGACCATCCCTCTCCTGGCGCTGCTGGGTAGCAGGCAGGGCTCTTGCCCCTGCTTTCCTGCCTGAGGGATTGGTCTCCTTGGGCACTTTGACTTGAGCATGTCTTTCTCTGTTGGTAATGGAGACTGATTTAGACTGCATTCTAAGCTCAGCTGAGGTGATCTGAGCTTTGGTTAAGACTTGCACAACGAAGTCCTGTGGGAAATGTCTGGTAGACCACCATCCTACCCTTTGATTTTTTTCATATCATTGTTTGATGTCTTAGTCAATGGATCTTCATTTTGCTGTTGACTGATTCAGGGACATGACTGTTGGGCAGCCCTGTCACTAAATCTTCCCTGACGGGCAGCATCAAAAAAGTTCAGGTTCTCCCTTTTTTTTCCTGCTGTCTTCCTGGAAATTTCTTTGTGCTCCATGTTTCTCATCAAGACTCTTCCAAGCCTTTTGCAAGACCTGAGCAAAGTAGTTATGGCCTGAGAAGTGGGGACATGACCTAGAGTGAGTTCCTTTCCAGATACAAAGCTGGGCTTCTTGGGTATTGATGGGACTGGGACTGGAGCCTTTCCTGACACTTCAGCAAAGCGCGTGATTAACCTAATGAGAGCAATCACAGATCCAGGGAGGACAGTGGGAAAATGGTAAGCTTGTCTTACCTGGATTTGATTGCTTCCCAGCTAACTTTTGCTGTAACAAGTGTGAGAAAATGAAAGCAGAGATTCATAGAGGGAGAAATTTGATGGGAAAGGGAGGGGAAGAGCCCAAGAATTTATTCTGAGTCCACCTGTGTGTGTGTGCATGCATTTATTTCTACTTAAGCATTGACATTCCTCAAAGTACTCTCGTTTGATAGCTCTGAGTGCCCTAATGATAATTACATTTACACTAAATGTGGAGCAGCATCAATACTGATATACAAATAATTTAAATCTGCCAGCCAGCCGTCTTAACTAATGAAATGGAGATTGCCCCCTGTCTCAGTCCGTAACGGCAGAGAAGAAATCATCTTCTCTGAGCAAGAGTTAAAGAAGGGTGAATGTGGTGGCCCTTACGTTAAAGGCATCCTCCTAGGAGAGAGGATACAAAGAAGAGCAAGCAGGCTTTGTGTGCAGCCTGAGGAAAGCTGTGCTGACTCGAACCAGGCTTGGGGGCTGGAGCATAGCTGTGTAACAGCAGAAATGGTTAGTTCTGAAAAAGGTACCAATTTTGTAGCAGTGGTTGAATTTTTTTCAGCTCTCAAACAGGAGCATGTCCTATTCCATCCCTTGGACAGTCAGACTCAAAAAGTAAAATTTACTTGCTATGATTTTTGGAAAGGAAAATAGTCTTTAACCTTGAGGTGCTGAAACAGCAAATAAGATACTGTGTTCAGGTAAGGATCTGTGACCTGTAACAGGTGTGAGGGGCTGCAGAAGTGACCTGCTTTTTATTTCACAGCATAGAGTAGAGGGAACCTTGCTGAGTGCTAATTAATTGTTGCTTTCATGCAAAATAATTTTTACCTTCAGATAGCCTTGAAAAGAGTTCTCCCAGTTTTCTCGTGTAGGAAAAGTTCATATTCAATTACAGCTCCATAAAATAGGATTGAACTCCAAGGATGGAGCTCCTTAAAATTATTGATTTTGAACTTACATATTTTTTTCCACTACTTAAGCAAGCCATACTTACTGTAAAAATGATCTTCTCTGTTTCAGTGCATTATTGTGAAGGGGTTTTTTCGAGGTGATTTGTTTTTACTATGAAAATAGCACCTCTTTCTCTCGTTGCTTTTGTTGAGTTTTTCTTTGTTGGTTTTTGTTGTTTAGAAAACTGTATCTGGTCTTTCAGAGGCTCTGCATGCAGTGTGTTTACTGAGGTAGTAATGTCATCAGCATACATGGAGTGGTTCCTCATGTCCGTGCTCACAGTGGGATGGGAGCAGTGCTCAAGCATGAGGTGAAGATATGGAACCACCTACCAAGCTGAGCATGAGCAGCTGGATGAGCCCAGGCAGTCCACACCCAGGGTGTTATTTGGGCAAGCTCACGTGTAGTGTGAGCGTGCATGGAGACCTGTGCTATAGCACAGGCTACACGATTCCTCTGGCACCCTAGGCAAGCTGGCTGTGCCACGAAGTGTGTACTGTAAGGAGTTGTGTGGGAATATCTCTACTGGCATTCATTCATCCTGTTGCACAGTCTACTTCATCCTGAGAAATGGAAACACTTTTGTACTAAAGCAACCACCCACTCAAAATACATAAATGAGGCTCTTTGGTATGTAATACTTTAAAATACAGCAGAGCACATGGGAGATTTCCAAGGAGTGTTTATTATGGTGACAGGTAGGACTGAATGAGTAAAAGCCTCAGTTGGCTCTCAGTTCTGGAAGGTCCTCATTTGTGATTATAGTCATGATGATAAAGCAATTAAATGCCAGCGCACATATATTTTCCATGTCTGTGAGGCTTCTGGCATAATTATGTAATCAAAAAATGCCATTAAAGAGCAATAATGTTATTACTGCATTACTTGGAAGAAACGCACAGCTTGGATGCTACGTGTACAAAACAAGGCAAGTCCAAAGCATACTGCAGTGTCTAGGGTAGGACATGCACGGCTGGATGGTGCTGTCGAGCTCTCTGCTGATTCCTGACGGATAGCAATTACCTCATCTTGTATGGCACCTTGATACTTAACTGTTGCATAAATTAGAGTGGAAAAGCATGCAAGGGTGACTTTTGTGCTGTATATTTCCAAGATCATTAATTTTAGGACTATCTTCTTTAAAACACTTGTGATCTCATTAGGATGTGAGCCTCATGAAGCTTTGATTCAGTCCAGTCTCTTGGAACAGGTTCCGGATCCTGTGACCAAAAATGTCTCCCTGTACATCATCCAGACAGAGTGAGGACCATTGAGCTTTGTCCCTTTTGGTACACTGAGAGGATAGAGAATTTCTTTGTTCTTAGACCACTGAAGCGTCTTCTACATTAGAGTTTTAAGCTGAGTTCACAGGAAAGCAAACAGGGAGTTTTTGAGTAAGGGTTTAATTTCTGTTGTCAATAGTGAATGTGCCAAGCGCTAGCATCAGCTCTTCCAGCTGAACCGTAACCAGTTGGAGGTACACTGATTGATTGAGAGTTGTCTAACCTTGAAGCCATGAAGACCTTGACACGTAGAGTTTGCTGCTTATCCTATAAACATGAGTGCAGCTAGTGAGTCAAGTCAAGGTGAAACAAAAGTTGATAGATTCATGGATATTAGGGTCAAAAGGGTCAACTAGGTTTTATTTTTTCTCAGACTACCTTTGTAGCATGTCAAGGAATGTGTCACCCATTTATTCTTGCATAAAATGTAATAACTATATTTAACTAATGCATAAATGTTACAGTAACGCCCGTGTCTATCACCGATTGAAATATTCAGTTGTGTTGCCATGAATATTTTTGAGTGGGACAATTCCTTCTCTTGTTTCTTAACCTTGTCTTGGAAAACAAGCGCTTTGCAGAAAAAAAAAATGGGCAGAAAATACATGCTCAAATCAAAAGGAAGCCGTTAATAAAACAGAATGCAAATAGATAAAATAATGGTTTTCCTTATGCAGTTTTCCCTTAACAAAATAATAGCTGAAATCTATTTGTGTAAAATATTTTGATTTACCAAAGTTGTGCTTTGGGGGAGCAAGTAAAATAACTATATCAAGTTTAATGGCATCAACCCCAAAAATATGGGGTAAAAAATAAAATAGATCTTACTAATTATTTCCATTATTTTCAGGGAAAAAGTTATTATCCATAGCAGCTCAGTTTTCCTACTTAGCCTCTGTTCAGGGCTGAACTTTTAATCTGTTGCTTTTCATTCACATATTGATTTCTTTGTGCCTTTGGTAGATCTGTACAGTGTCAGCTCCCTTAAAGAGCGTTTTGCCTTTTAAGTATTTGTAACCTATCTGAGAAGAGATAGCAAATAGCAATGTGCTCCAGCTTTACATTTAAATGAATCTGTATTGATTGTAAATAACGTAGAATACTGGTGTAAACAAACCCTGACTGATGTCTCCCAGGTATGGAACTAAGAACAGAAATGTATTCTGCGCCCGCTAATTTATGGGTAAGATATTCTGAGGCACCAAAGGTATTTGCATCTCCAACTAGCCAAATCCTTTTTGCTGTGAATCCTTTTAGCTTTGAAAATCTAAATTCCAAGTTTGGCATAGTCAGTTACAAACCGGGAGACGCTTCAAGTGATCATCCCCATGTCCTGGCTAGCATTGCTTTGTGCAGTCAAACCACCTGCAAGATCAAACCTTGCAAAAATATCAAGAGATGTTCCCAGAGTGCAAAGCCCGTTTCATTCCAGATTCTGTGTGGACGTGAATATGTGGTTTTAGACCTTATGCTTTCAGTTTTCAATCTACCAACATGTGGTGTGACATTAATGAATGACATAAAGCCTGCTTCGGTCCCATCAGTCTGTGGTCCAGCTCATCATTTTAGAATACGTCAGGATTTAGATTAAGGCGTCAGACCTAGGATTTGTAATTCCATTTAATCCTATAGATAGAATGGAGTTCTTGTTTAATAACTTGCACTGAATTCCCTGTTTTTAACTGTTGGATAATTAATTTGCTCTGAATGAACAAAGCAATGTGGATGAAAATATTCTAGGGGTAGAAGCACTCAGGTAACAGCTGAAAGTACGCATATTTTGTACTTGGTAGATGCATCAGATGCTAAAGACCTATCTGAAGGAAAAATGCTCCAGAATTCACCTTTTCTGGTTTTATTTTTGCGAACACGGATTGATCTGTGGCTCAGGTCACTGCTTGCTCAGTATCACGATGCTGTTGGTTGAGAGAAGTGCAGGGCAGAATCCAATGTCTGGTAGATGAATCTGAGCAGATGCAGAGAAGGTTAGGCAGCAACTCTTGGCTTTAAACACTGAATCGCCTCTGGAAACATAATAGTACCCTGCATGAAAGGGCCAAAATATAAAGGAGGTCAGGCATGCACTTACAGTCAAACAGAATTGTTTTGCTTGTGGTCTTTTTGAAGTTAAGATATTAAAATGTGTTAGAAAAAAAGCAACAAACAAGAAAATTACAGCTGTAGATTTGGTTTGTTTTGTTTTCATGATTCTGAAAGTACCTCTTTAGAAATGTTTGTTTTTAGATGACAAACTGCTATCTAAGGGAGTGTATGTTTATTTCTTTGTCTGAAAGTTTTTTAGATGTCTGAGTGTAACACAAAATGACAGCTCAGAAAGACTGCAAAGCCTTGGAACCATCTGCAGTTAGTCTGTCTCAAAAGCACAGATAGTTTGGTGTTGGGGGGAAGGCAGCCCTGGGCTGGTCTGGGGGGATCCATCTCAGTGTGGTCAGCCCCTCTGCTGTGTGCTGAGCCTCTGTTGGCTTTGCTGCTGACCGTGGAGGCTGTGCTGCCCCAAATCCAGCAGCCTGAGCCAATTTACAGGCAGCAGATAGTCACTACAGACCTGGTAGAGATGCTTCAGGCTTTGAGAGTGGACAGCAAGCTGCATGTGGGGTGGGGGTAGGGGTGGATTCTCTAGCTTGGGCAAGCTGACACAAGCTTTATTTAGACAGTGCTTACTCTCACATGTAACGAGTCCCTTAATTAGATTTTCACAATGTGACAAAAAGTGTCTCATTAAAGTATTTATAGTTGGGTTTTGATTGGAGTCTTCATCACATACACAAACCAAAATTTGTCATCTGAGGTAAAGCATCTGGCAAGTTGGTAAGTGTTAGCTCATGAATTGAGCGTGACTGTTTTAGAATTGGGAAGTTACTCGGCTGTAGTATGGACGTGTCCAAGGAGGGATGTGGTTCAAATGAGGATGGCAAGTTTGGAGTGTGTTGTTTATTTAAGGCTGTATTGGGGTCAAGAAGGTTAGACACCAGCTTATCCAGCAGCTTTGCCAGAGCTGGAGAGCTTGAGTTGATAGACACAGGTGCCCTGGGAGCCCACCACCCTGGAAATTCATAGGTGACACCCGTGGAAGGTAGACTTGTGGGGGGCTCAGGTCTTAAGGCAGTGGGGCCTGCAAGTACACAAAGATTTCTTCCAGCTGGTTGTCCCTGCAGTGCTGCGGTGGTGGGGAAAAATACAAAATTCCGAATTATTTCTGATTTGAATTTTTGTTTGTTGTACCCTGGTGCTGATGTTCGGTGAGGGAAAGGGGACAGAAATGTGCTGTGAGCCCAGAGCTGAGGAGTGGCACATCAGGATGTTCCCGGGGTCCCAGCTCTCCGCTGGCTTTGTGTCCCCTCCACCCCAGCTCTTCAGGTCTGGCTTGGACAAGTGGCCCCTCAGTAAGTAGCTAGAACTCCCTGTGAAACAGCAGCTGCCTTGCACTCTGTGTTTGGGGAGAAGCTTTTTTCCCTCTGGAGCTCTCCCAGACCCATTGGCATGCTGGAATGGAGCGGGATTTGTTTTAATTTTGATGGGAAAGTTTGCCAGTGTTTCTGCTCTTAAGTTTTTTTAGCATTATTTGTAAACCCCCACAGAAAGTGTCTTTTTCCCACAGCATCTCTTTTAGGAGGACTTGTTTGATCTGTTGTCTTATCTAAGATTATGGCTAATTACTCAAGAAAGAACTTTTTTTCTGAGGCCTTTCCCCCCCCTGCTTTTTAAGTATCATCTCACGGGGTGAAATTTCTTCCTCTTTTGATTCTGCTCCATCAGAACCAAGCTTTCATCAAGACATGTCTTAGAATCTGAAGGGAGCAGTTACTGCAAAACGAAGGCTTTAAATTTTTTTTTTTGCTTTTCCTTTTTATACTAAAGCTGAAAGATGAAGCATATGGGAAAGAAAATAGCGTTAAATCTCCCACTCCAAAAGGAAAAGCACTAAGGATCTGGCCACTGCAGAAGAGGGTTGAGCTGCATGCTTCATTTACTACTTTGTATAGACATAACAAAGAATCTACTTTAGTCCCCTTGGTACTCACACAACCTATTGCGCTGTAGGCAAAAAGAAAGCAATGAGCCTAGTGTTACAGTACAGCAGCAAACTGGGAATTAAGGTGATTTAAAGACAAATGTTTCCTTAATAATCTCATAGTATAGACCTAGTTCCTTTCCGTTTTAGGTTTCTCTTTCCTGAAAAGGAGCTTTTGTGCCAACAGCTTTATTTGAATGAAGCATAAAGTTATTTCCTGACAAAAGGGTAAAAAGAAAGAAATTCCTGTCATAGGAGATCTTTCAGGATTATTTCTTTTAGCGTAAAAAAAGTACAGAGGAAATGTTGGAGACCTGAAGTCAGATTTCACTTGGAATTAGTGAACTAGTTCTGTTAAGGAAGGAAAAATACTGGCGTGTTGCTTAATCTAAACCAGATTTGATAATTTTCATACAGTATTAGACTCTTGGAAACATCTTCAAGATGAAAAGCCTACAAAGGAGACTTCCCACATTAGGGACTGGGGGGAAAAAAGCCTTTAAGATTCCAATCGAAAACCAACTTACATACCTTTAGAATATTGAAATAGCTCATTGAGGCCGTTTATGTAGCACTGCGGGGCCGTGTGGCAAAACAACGTGGTCAGTAAAGCAAGGGGACTAGATAAGAAAGGCTGATTGAAAGGCAAAGGCTTCTGTCTGCGTGAATCTCGTTATATTGACAAGCAGAAAAATATTGAAAAGCAGTGGAGCATTTAATTGAGTTTGTGGAAAATGTCCGGGTATGTATGGCTGGGCTGGGTGTGCAATTGAAGAATTTGTGCTTGCAAATGAAGTGGGCACATCTATTCTTCAGGTTGGTTTTGTGGGGTTTTTTAATGTTAGAAATGCCAAGTAAACAACTTGCTGCTGTCCCCACCCTACCCTAAGAATCAAACCAGCTTCTGGGGTTTTTTTTATGACATATCTATTCAGATGTAGGAAATAATGAGCAGAGAAACATGGATTTGTCTGTATCCCACTGAGAAGAAAGAATGGTCGAGATATAGGAAACTTAATTAAAAATAAAAGGTCAAATGGATTCAGCTCTTCTCCTGTCTTTGTTAAAGTAACTTAGGTAAAGGTGTGTCTTGGGGAAGGGAACTTTTGTTAAATTCGCACGCAGATGGGGTCTGTAAGCATGACCATAAATTATTTTAAAGCTCATGTTCATTGTCTAGTCTAGAAACGTTCTGTAAAATAAATAATTTAAGTTTTAGTTTCTTTTTGTTCTGGCAGTTCTGAGTAGGCGGTGTTGTGTCAAGAGCTTTTAAGCCTCTTTTAAAGAAATGAAACTCGAGTGCCCCTCATCTCTCTCCCTTTTTGACTTTCCAGTAATTTTTCAACCATCTGGCCAGCTTCGCTATGCCATTCTAGATTTTACTGGCAAATAGAACTGTCAAAGTTGATAATATTCCTACAAGAATTATAGGTGAATATATAAGGGAAGATCTTTTACCAAAGGGGAAAAAAATCTGTAACATATCTTGTACCTTCTTTGACACTGGAGCATCTTGGCAGCAGGCAAAAACTTTATAACCATTTCAGCTGGGGGAAGCTCTTGCCTAAGCTTGTGGCTAACCGAGGGAAAGCCGGGCTTTGTTAGTGCTGGTATTTCCAGATATACTGGTTTTATTACTGGTGAGGAAAATACAGGGCTCAGGGGATTGCCCAGAATGTGTGTGCTGGGCTGGGATCCCCAGACCTCCTGTGTGCCTTGTTCCCTTGCTGCATGAACAAGTGCCATTTGTCTTTTACTTGAACAGAAACAAATGTGCTTCCCTGACGTGAGAAAATGTGTTTTGTTTCAACACACCAAAAATAATATTTGGCCTCTTCGTATGTAGGTTCTGTAGCATATGGAAATGGAAACAATGAAGTTCAGTGTTTGGTCTTGTCTCAGCAATGCTATGATTTTACCAGTAGCTGAATCTTCACCTTGGGCTGCCCTCTAATCCTGTAACAGCAGTGCACTGGTTGATTGATAGGAAGTTGTCTCTCAAGTTTTCACACAATTTGATCACCTAAAGAGATCTTTTACTGAGAGGGAACATTGAAGTAGAGTTTTGGTCTTTTCCAGTCCTTCGTTGTGATATTAGCACTTCGTTAGTTGTCACTGTATTTTAGTTAAAAAATAATAAGAAAAAAAAAGGTGTTGAATTAAGTGAACAGAAAAAGCAGACGTGTAATGTCTTTTGTTGGCAGAGGTGTCACTGTATTTAAACCATAAAGGAATTTTTCTGGAGTAGAATAGTTATTGCTGTTAGCTAATAATTAGCTTATTTTTCAGAGGGCTTTGTCATTCTCATCAGCCTTATTTCTTCAAATTTTACAGATTTCTTACAAATTATTAGGAGAAAGTCCTGTTTACTGAGGTTTCCAGCATTCCCTGAGATCCTGGAGTCAGTCCCAAGAGCACTCACTGAAAATTCTTGCTTCCTTCAAACTGAAAAAAGCCACAAGTTTGAGCATAAGGACTTGAAAGACTAATTATTTCTTAAGTGTGTGTTTATAGAGTAAGACCTAGTGAAGAAACGATCATATATCACAGGGAGTACCTTTATGATGTGGGGAGAGGAGTTAGCAGATCTCGGGGCCGCATGGCTAGCAAACACAGGCCAGTTGGCACGTAGAGCTAGCATCTGTGCCTGATGCAGAACTTCTCCGGATTAGACATTTTGAAGCACATGTTGGTACTAGTGAGTGGAAAAATCTGCTTCAATTATAAACTTAACCAAATTCAAGAGTGTAAATTTAAAGTTGGCTTCTGAGAAAAGATTGCCTCTTTAATTGTACCTATTTTTGGCAAGTAAAATCTGCATTTGCCTGTTTAGCCTCATTTCAGAGGGTTCCTTTCACTTCTTGGTGTGAAGATGAAATTAAATCCCAAACAGTTCTGTGGATCATTGCATTGTGTTTTGCAAATTAGATGGTGGAATTGCTTGTCTCTGTTTTGCCTGTGGTGACTGATGGCTTTTCCTGGCAGGACTGCAATTCAAGTCTTCACGTGTTCAAAGTTTGACACTTCAGCAAGGTCAGAAGTCAGAGGTCTGATTTCTTACCTAACTTGAAGAATTATTTACAGAAATGTTCATGAATTTTAAGCTTCGTACTTGATGAAGTTTCCCAGAGTAATCTTTGTCTCTGAGAGTTTCTCTGTTGTGACCACTGGAGTTTTCCTCCTCTGCTGTAGTATGATCAGCTTCTGGTTTAGCTCCTCTAAAAGATGGAGGAGCTGAGCTGCGGTGGCATCGAGACTGCAGGTCAGATGTGACAAGACATACCAGTATCTGAGCTCAGCAAAGGCAAATTTGCTTACTCGATTCTTGAAGAAACCACCTAAATATGATTATTGCCCTCCAAATGATAACTTCCGTCTGACATGCGATTTCTTTTGATTTAATGCTAGAATGTGTGGCCAAAGACATTCCAGTCTGTGGGCCGTTCAAGCAGCAGTTTAGGTTTCTTGAAAACTGCTTAATAGAATGATTATGGAAAGGAGAACCACCACGTGTACTCCACCTGAATTCTGATGACACCCTGCCGTTTCTGTTTTGACGGTGGTGGCGGCAGCCGGCGCAGACGCTATTTGGCGTGATTGTTAGCTGCAGGAAGCTGGTATTTTCATTTATCTGCATGCCACCGACTTTCCCACAAACGTTCCACACCTGCACTGGCTTGTTCAATAACTGAAAATTAGTTAAAGCCAGCTGTTGGGGTAAGGAAAGGCACTTTGTCATACTACTTTTATTTTTGTCGTGTTGCGGCGGGAGCTTTCTTCAGGGGTCTGAGGCAGCTACTGAGAAGAGATGTCAAAACCCAAATACATTAAGCATGAACACTTAGGAGTTTGGGGTGTTTTTTGAGGGAGGGAAAATACACTGCCTTTGTGGATATCACAGTGTGCTCTGTATTTAAATACAGGCGTCTTGATTACTTGTACATTAGCCAGAATACTGAACAATAGCGCAGGCACTGCTGATTTGAAGTAAGACTTTCACTTATGTATGTGATAAGGGCACAAGGGATTTCTGTCACCAAAAAGAAAGCCCACACTGTAGGAATTTCTGTTGGCCGAAGTGTTCTCCAAGCAGCGTTTCACAAGAAGCCTGCTCTGGCGGTCACCCGGGAGCTGTGCGAGGTGACTGCCTGAGCCAACCCACTGCCCACAGAATTGCTCCCTTCCTTTCTTTTGCTCCCCGTGTTAATTTGGCTGCTTGGGTCTAAAAAGGTAACTGTTTAGTTTTGAACAAAGTTGTCTAAAGGGAGGGCTTTTCGTGCTCATTTTGTTGGGGGGAGGGAATTGCAGGCGCGTGTTTCGAGGGTTGCAGTCACATTGGAGCTCAGAAGCAGTGGGAACCTCTTTCCCTGGGATGCTCGGCTCTTTCTTCCCCGCCGTCTTTCCTGGTGTAAAAAAGCATTTCCACTGGCTTTCCACAGGGACTTCTTTCCTTTGTGCAATTTTTATTTCCTCATGCCTCTCCTTGTAGCTTTCTGCAGTTGTAGCAGAGCAAGGCAGGAGATCCTTCCATCTGCTGTGGTGCTGGGAGGCCATGGTGATGTGCGGTTTGGGCACCGTGGGCAAAACCACCTCTAACTCTTCCAGTTGCTCTGCACGAAGAGTAGGAGCAGCGTGGATCATTGCAGTATTCCTGAGTTATTTCTAAGGACTCCTATTTACCTGACTGTGTTCTCAGAAATCTGCTGCTTCACAAGTAGCACAGTTGGTCCACTGAGTCGTCAGCATATTTTTTTGATGACCATTATTTTTTCCCCTCAGATTTCAAGCATGGTTTGAGGTGGAAGCAGCTAGTATCGAAGGGCTGAAAACAAGACTGCAAATAAGCTCCAGAAGTGCTGATTACATTGATTGTTTTGAACCTTTTAACAATGTTGTTTTACCACCAATACAATGAAAGCCTTCTTTTTTACTTCACATTAAGTCCTTTAATTAAAGGACAACATTTTGTTACTACATGTAACTTAGTGTAAAACAAGCTGTGCTGGAGTTAGTACTTTATTAAACTAGTCTCTGTTTCATTAACCGTATTAACAGTCCCGTAATCAGAGCACGGAAGTTCGATGCCGTCCTTTGAATATCATTTGGTTTCAGGTTTGTTTGTTTATGTCTCTGTTGGCCTTGCTGGAGAAAAGCACACCCACGTGTCAGCAGGTATTCTTATTTTATAGTACGCAGACCTTTTAATTGCCCTCATTGTTGAGAAATTAATTTCTATTGAATTCTGAGAAGTGATAGCCACTGAAGCGTGTAATGGGGTTGGGATGTATTCTGCAAACATGAGTCCACGGCCCCTGTTGTGACAGCTGCTGTACCACCTTTGTGTTCCGCCGTGTGTGGCAGAGATACGGACGGAGCGAGCGTCGAGGAAAAGAGAAAGATGTCTGCCTGGGTCAGCAGGCTTCACTCCTGCCTTTGATGAATAATTAGGTGATGCTAATGCTATTGTGTTAGTGGAGATGACTCTTCCACTCTGAGTTCTGCCTTTGAATGAAGGTAAACAGCTATTTATCCTGCAGCAGAGTCGTGCTCTGTGGTTTTATCTCCCCCGAAATTAATTTTTGGAATGAAATTTCTAGTGCCGAGTCGTATGAGATTTTATTTCTTTTTTTTTCCTTCATATGAATTTGTACTGCTCCGTGTGCTTTAAAAGTAAATCCTCCCCGCCTGCTCCTGGCCAGTGACTGCTCTGCAGTCGAGTCAGCCCATCAGAGCTGTTGTGGCTTTCATGAAGCCTGGAAATGAGGTGTTGATAGGGTTCCTGCTAGCACTCAAGTCTGGGTTCACTTGTTTCCCTTTTCTGACCTCTGTAATGAATGCAGGTTGGGTGGATACTTGACAGCTTACTTCCATTTCCTCAGCTGAGAACGGAAGCATTGGCTCCTTTCTGGGTGTTTCAGCATCCTGAGAGTTCAAGTGCTGCCATACAGCATCGTCTGAAGTGCAAACCCCTTGAATTGAGATGATTTGTACCAAGACCATAGTAGCCCTGTGACTGGTCAGTGTAATGACATCCAGTAAAACTGAAAGTCTTCAAAGCAGTCCCCCGTGATGAAAATGTTTGTGTAATCCTTGCTAGGACATGGCTTCCAAGGGGATGTAGATAATTGTCTATAAATACCTTGTGAATCCAGGAGGATTGGGAAGAGTAGCGTGGGTGACTGGGATGGCACATTGTTAACTTCAGAGCACTTTGTAGCTGCTGAATAGGTGCCATATGATAAATCTTCCTGGATTTTAGACTTGGTAAAACACCAGGTTTTCCAGAATCACTGTAGGGAATTTACATTTTTTTTAATTGAATATGTAGGAGTTCTGGGATCCAGCGTTCAAAGTAATCCATCAGCTTCTCTGTTTGATTCATGCATCCTGTCTGTGTGACTGTCGGCCAATCCCTCTGTCACCATCTCCCACTTGGTGTCCTGGCTGAGTGCTCTTCTGGGTCATGTCACTTCTGGTGCTTGTGGGGAGCAAGCGGAAGGGATGAGTAATTCTCATGCACTCTGAGAATAGCTTAGTAGGAAATCCCACCGTAGTACACTCAGTTGTGCAGCTCCCGTGGAGAGGCTGCACTCGCATCCCAGGGAAGGAGATGTTGCTCGTGGGGACAATTCAGTGTGGAAACTGGAGAGTCAAAGGGTTGATTTTCTGTCTGTGCTGCTAACAGTCATGGCCCAGGGTCCTGAGAGGTCAGTGACCTGCCTGGCAGGCCAAACACCATAATAAACACCCTGTTTGAGGAACAGGTACAGGGTGGTCATCCGTCTCTTAAGCACTCTCCCAAACACTGAATTTTTTTCCAAGCTGAGAGAATGAGTTGAGTACATTTAGGAGAGTAAGTACAGGAGCATGTAAACGACAAGGTAAAATATTGCATCCTTGATAGAACTGCGAAGTAATCCTGAAATCCTCTTTTAATATTCTGCAGTGTGTTTTGCCCTACTTCAGGAATTTACACCGACGCTGGTAGGATTGTTAATTTTTTTCACCCATTGCTGCTATTGTAACTTTTGTCATTTAAAAAAAGTTCGGTTTAATACAGAGGAAAATAACCTCCAAAAATGCTTTTGCTATCTCTGGAGGAAATATGGCTTTTATATTCTACATAAACATTGGATAAATATGTGCAATGCCACTGCGAGTACCACCTGTAGTTAAATGGCTGCTGTTTCTGCCGAGAACCCGAAAAGCTCTATTTTCCAATTACAAACGGGAAAATCCACAGGGTGATATTGGATTAATTGACAGGCAGCCACGCACGAGTAATCCTGCACTTCCAGATTTAAATAACAAGTGCTTTGGAACAGTTAGAATAAAGATTTTTACATTTATTGAAATTAATCCAAAATTCAGAGGTGTGTCTGTACGCAGGGAAGAAATAAGGGATCGTTAAACAAAATCCACAGCCTTGTCTGTGCTGCACAAAACTTGTGTACCAGCCTTTTAAAAAA
Source organism: Todiramphus chloris collaris (assembly GCA_025345505.1). Taxonomy (NCBI): domain Eukaryota; kingdom Metazoa; phylum Chordata; class Aves; order Coraciiformes; family Alcedinidae; genus Todiramphus; species Todiramphus chloris. Next base: position 7,462,242 of record JANVCC010000271.1, read on the forward strand.
TCATTGTTAGAGTAATTGCTTTTCTTTCTGCTGTAGCATATAAGGGCTCCAACATCACAGTTTAAAACAGGAAGAAAAATGTGCTTTAAGTGGGTTTACTTAACTAATTACATGGTTAGGCACGTAATTTAAATAAAATGGTTAGATTTGTTAATAAGTTGTTTAAATTAATAGGGGGAAAAATAGTGCACCAGCAGTTCATCTTACACCATGTTAAACTGCAGGGGTACATTGTGTGTAAGTACTAAGTTTACTGTGACAGCTAAATTTTTGGGAGTAACACTCCACCAGCACCAAAAAACCCCCACGATAACAACAAAAAACCCAAACAAAACCAGACTTTAAATGCCTGGTAAGATGTATTTCTCTTTCTCACAAAAATAAATCGATTTAAGGAAATCATACTAGATGTGCATATTTTTACTTTGTTTACTTTTATGCAAATCAGGCTATGGTAGGTGAATTTGTTGTAAACTCTCGTACCGACTAATTTGATATTGTCCTAGAAAGATGTACACTTGAATATTTAAGAAAAGCAACAGTGCCAGTGAATAGGTGACATTAAAAGTATTACTTTTGCATAATTTATGTTCAGTGGTGCCAATATCAGGCTTCACTTCATCACCTGCTTACACCGAGTGCTAGATGTTTCAAATCTCATTAAGCTATTTATTCATTGTAATGAATGATTTTAATGTACTGTATTAAGGTTATGCCACACTGCACTGTTCAAAAATCCATCTTACTGTACATATTTTAATGTTTGCAGCCAAATTAATACCTTTATTACTGCCTCAATGGTTGAGTGGACACTGTTCATACATTAATCATTGTTGTCTCTTCTTCATCCCACTCCTTTGCTTAAGTTTATAATGCCATATTCCTTGACAGAGATGTAATCTATCCATCTCTCTTTCTACGCAAAGCCTAATGTCAGAGGCTGGTAATGATGTTACTCAGGTGTCCTTTGATCCACAAAACGTGCGGTACTGCCCTGCACGTTGTCAGAAATACCTTGAATTTCATGGTAAAAAAATATACACACCCCACAGCCCCTGCTGACTGCCCCTCCAAAGTCCTTCCCATTGCTTTCTGCTCCCAGCAAAGGCAGGTGATAATAGTCCATCCCACCAATATCAGGCAATTTAAATTGCAGGTCTACAATAAAACTGATTGGCTTTGCCTATTAGATACATTTTGAAAAACATGCTAATTGCCAAGTGCCAATATTAGGGTGGCTGATCCAGGTTTTGTCCCTTACTGTTCCCGCAGCAAAGGGCAGATGGCAGCTGTTATGACTCGACTTGCAAATTATATATGTTCACTTAATACTGTTTAATAAATAATGTCTCTTGAATTGGTTGTCAGTCTCTTCCCTCGAGTTTTTTCACTCCTGTTTCTTTTTACCATCCACTTAGTATTTGAAATTGCAACCCTGTAAAAGGTGATTGGAAATTGCTCAGCTGAGGGGAAAACAAAGTAAAACAAAAAAGTTAAAAGCTGTGTTTTAGTGAAAAATGATTTTGGAAAATTCAGTTAAATGGGCTTCAGATAATGAAAGACTGATTCTGGCCCTACAACTGTGAATTATTTCGATGGCAATGACTTACTACTTAAAAAGTACAATAAAATCAGGAAATGAAAAGCAAAGCATCAGCTTGGATGGGAGTGAAATTTGGCTGCCCAAATGTTAATTACCCCAAAGCTTGGCTTCTTTCGCAGTATTTAGAATTAGCAGTGGTAACTTTTAGTCTCAGATGAATTCCTTAATAGCTTTATAGAATTTCTATGTATTATAACAATAAAAGAATAATGAAGGTTTTTCTTCAAAAGTCATTTCAGATCCTTAGAAAGCAAAACAAACACTGAAATGTGTGTGTTTAATCTGTGGCATGCTATTTGATAGCTGTGCAAGAAGTGAATGCTGGTTTTGTCTGAAGACCAGTAATCTCCAGTGGCTGTCACCATGTTTGTGTAAGTGCTTTATGCTTTTTATTTTAACTTTCCATGCTAAGAAATGCCACATCACTCATCTTTGTGTTTCACAGGGGGAGGGTCAGAGGGTTTCAAGTAGGGGCAGTGACAAGTGGGACTTGGGACTCCTTGGACCATACTGAGATTGAGCACAGGGGATTTGAAGGCATCTACCCTACAAAATGCAACAGCTTAGGAGGGGCAGGAGGGAGGGTCTCCAAGGGGCCAGTTGTCTCCCTGCCCATGTGCTTGGTCCTTAGTGCAATTTGGAGCAAAGGGAGGCTCTTTCAATGGCTCATTATCAGTCCTGTTTCTAGGTCCTTAGTCCTGGCGTACAGATGCAAGTAGCTTGCTTTCATAGGCAGTAGCTGGAGGGAGTTAAAGGACAGAGGAAAGAAAAAAAAATTCTTAAACTAGGTTTGAATCATAACTGCCATTAATTTAACAGAAAACATTCCTGAAGAATGTAAGGAAAACCTTTTGAGATTCACAGGCTTGTTAGCCGGAGTCTGACTTGCCAGCTTGTGTAAGAGTGTAGGTGCTGCTCAGCACCATCGAGTTGGAGTCGGGGCCATCTCTGTGACAGAGCTTCCCATTTTGGTCAAGGAGGAATACAAGTCCTTGGGAAAGGACAGTGAGATTTCTGTTCCTCTGAGTATGTCGGTGAGGTTTGGGGACAGAGAAGCGTAGGTGGGCTGTCGTCAGTGTTCTCTGGTGTGATGTTACTTACGCATTTAAAAAGACCAAATACAATTAAACTTTTTCTGCCCATGCATTTCTCCTAATTTATAGGAAGCGTGCTGCTAGGAGGCATTAGTGAAGTTCTTGGACTCCTGACAGTTCACAGGATCAGGTTCTTCCGGAGTTTACCCTGGGCAGATGCACACAGCATTGGCATGCTGCTGAACAAGTTGAAAGAATTCCCAGTGATCCCAAATTTTGGCCAGGTTTTCTCCTAGTTGACAGAATGTCAGTGAGCCAGGGAAGAAATTTAACAGGGTTATCTTCTCAAGATATTAAGCTCTTCCAATCTGACAGCTTTGTTGCAGAGGTCAGCTAGGAGGAATAAGAAAGAGGCCCTGTGATCTGAAGATGGACTGACAGATATGATTTCTTTTCCCTTCATTGAATTATAATGTCAGCGGTTGTGTCCCATTACTCCTACGAGACTGGAAACCTCCATCTGAAATGGCAAGAAAAGGTTTTTACTTGGTAAAGGTACAGATCTTTTTGTTCATAACCACTCTTTAAGGTAGCTGAAGTGTAAGCCAGCATGTGGGGTTGGGCCTGGCTGATGAAATCTAAATTAGCTCAGCATATTGCACAGAAGCAATGTGAATGCAAGCAATGAGTATCCTTATTTTTCCCTCCCTCCCAGTGAGGAATCTGCTGAGTCATCAACCTCACAGTCTACAAACAAAGGGATTTGTTTAGCCTAACTAAGGAGATGCAAAATGCTAAAGCTGTTACGGGTTTCATTTGGCCTATGTTTGAAGGGAAATCACAAGTACAGTTTTCCTGTGTAAATTTTCTACCTAGTTGCATGGCTGTAATAATAATGGGCTCCTTTTTTAGTCTCATTTTCCATCTAATTTGTTTCACTTCAGTCTGTTGCTACATATACAGCAGAAAGGTCATCTTGCCTTTTGTGCTCTACTTTTGATGGCGTTGGCTCCATTTTGACAAAGCTGTATCATCAGCTCCAGTCAGCAGCCTTCTAATGTAATTAAAGAGAAGAAAATCCTTAGGAAGACTGCACCAAATGTACATAATTATTTTGGGTAGCATTATGTTCAGCAAAAATAATTGGCAAGTTTGAAAGCGCATCTTTTCAGCTGTATGTGAACTGTCTAGTGTGGTATGGCTAATACAGTGAAAGTGTTTAGTGTTTCAGCTTTCATACCAACAGCTCTGTCCGCCAAGTGATGGGATGAGAGAAGAGGGAATAGACTGGGTCAAAACCTCTTGGTCCTGTGGCTTTGGAGAAACCACCCGGTTTCTTTTTTTGAGTGCTAAAATGTCCTCATAAAACTGGGAAGGCAACTCCAGACATCAGAAGATAATGTATGAATTAATTACTTATATCTAAGAACCTTTTTTTTTTTCCAACTTCATTTATTCATATTGCTTTGTGCTCTGAGCAGCAAGGTTGGCACAACCTGACTCTAATAATGCTGAACATGAGGCTTATCAAGTTGTGTCTGGTGGTAATAATGCATGTAGAGGCTGTCAAGTAGCTGAGCTAAAGGCAAACTCATTCTATAGAGCTACTTGGAAGAGAACAATTAATTAAAGAACACTGTTAAATACACAGGGTGTTGCTGCTCTTGAAAGACCCCATGTAAACATTGGAATTGTCTGCCCATTGAAAATAAGCAAGAAAGGTTAATTAGAAGAGCGTGTCTTGCAATAAATTCTGAGATCCTGGTTAGGTGGAAATGTCCCGAATTCTTACAATTTTTCCTTCCCCAGGAATGTTTCGCTAAGTTTGTATGTGATCACAGCCTTTGAGAGCTCTTTATTCTCCTTATTCAGAGGAATACCCAAATTTGTCCTGTAACTTTAATTCTCAGATTCAGTCCAGCTGTTATGTCCTATGGGCTGATCTTGATTTCCTTGACACCAGTGATCTAATTGAAAAGTGTGAGTGCAGAAGAAAGGTAAGACTTAAGCCATCGCTGCAATTGTGCTTAAATCATGAAATGGTCCAATTTATGCCTCTCTCCTGAGCAGGACAAGCCCAACCTGTGCAGTCAGAGTGGCCCTAATTTGAAAGCTTCCTTATGCATCTAACCCTGCAAAATGGTGTGGTGAAGGGGGAGAGCTGATGAGTGTGAAGATCTTGCTGGTCCCTCCTGGAGCGTGTAGAAGTTGGGGAGCCCACCTGCAGCTGGGTTTCTAGAAGAGCCCTGGTTGGGCCACCATGGTGCAGACCAGGAAGCGTAGGAGGTGAAGGCACTTCACACCCCTTCATCCTCACATTCAGCTTTAATCAGCAACATTTAAGAGACCGGGGCAAAAAAAAGCGCCTTTTAAAGTCCTTGAGGATTGTTCATGCTGAAGCTCTTGCACTGGTGACATTCTTTGAGGTACCTCTTACCAAAGCAGATATGGATCGGGGAGAATGTGATGTAAATGGGCTCTTGTGATTTTAAGATGTCATCCAGGAGGTCGGTTGAATATTCAGCTAGGTTCATGCCAGTAAGCTCGTTTTAAGTCTGTGCAGTTTTAGATCTTAAACTAGTTTCAGCTGTGTGCTCTAACAGAAAGGTAAACATCCCAGAAGGGCTGTGGAGACAGGAGCCGTACCTCGGCCAATCTTGGCAGCTTGCGAGGGAAGTGTTTCTGGCGGAGCAGCTCATACAAACAGACAAGAACCAACATAATTTCAAGAGGGAGAAGGTGCAGAGAAGGTTTATTAAAGGGAAAATGAAAAGTGTAAGTGCTTTGCTTTGGTACCTGCAGAACACATTAAATGTGACAACAGCAGCTGATGAAGAAGGCCCAGGTGCGGGCGGGTGGCCCCACTGGCTTGTTGACAGAGCGCTGCTGGGAATAACAAGGGGTTTCGGTGGTGACTGATTAGGCACGGCACTTCTGTCACTCCCTGTAGTGGACCAGAATGACAACCTCCTGCGTCCCATAAAAACGGTCAAAGCTTTTTATAAGACTGAGGGGGAAAAAAAAATTCGGAAGCGGTGAAATGAGTTCTCTGGAACCCTGAATGCTTTTCATGGATGCTTTCAGTATAAATTACCCGTACGGCTTGAGAGATGCCATACGTGACTTCTTGAATGCAAGGCAGCATGCTTATGCAGTTAGATCTTGTGCAGATATTACATATAAGAAAAATGCATCTTGGATTAAAATACTTCTATATTCCTTTCTTTTTTTCCAAGGTAGCCTCATAAGTTTGATTTTAGGGGAAGATAAAATACAATGGTTTCTTATACGAGCAGAGCTAAAGCAAGGAGAACATTATGTGCTGTCTATGGTGCTTGGGATGTTTCATGAGAAGGGATCCTTGTGTAACTCACAGGGTACATCCTGGCTGCTATTTGAAGCTAATAGGGATGTTTTACTAGGGCATGCTTCTGGGAATTGAAAGAAATGTGGTATGAAAGAGGTTAAATCAATATACAGATTTTTCAGAAATATATTTCAAAAAGAATTGCAGCAGTTGATTTTCTCCATTTTTTTCAGGGAGATAATGAAAAATAAATGGGAAGAGTACTTAGTACTTTCATGTCTGGTAACTCAGAAAGCATGTATACAAACCTGGAATCAATTTGAAGGCATTTAAGGAACGATGTGTTTATGTATGAAGGCAATGTGGATGGTGCCCTTGGATGTAATGTCTTAAATGGAAGACATTTGGGTCTGGCAATGTGATGACCTTTGTATGTTGAATTATGTTTCTTTGATATTCTTACACCGCTGACCAAAACCTTCTGATGCTTTGATGTTGTTTTCTCTGAAATGCCATCTTGATACCAGGAGATAGTGTGGACAGAGTTGTGAGCTGCTCTTGAACAACTGCAAGCAGATACTCTTTATAGTGCTCGCTAAAGATGCTTTGAAATTAGAGCTACTTGACAGCCTACGTTGAAAATCTCAGTTTTAGTGACCCTTTGACATTGCAATTTTTGCATTCTTTTAATGCATTTCTTCCGGATGCATGTTAACAGGAATAACACAACTTACAGATCTTGCTGGTGAGTGATATTGCTGTGAGAGTGGCTCTCTTTGCATAAAAGGTGACAGAAAAGTGATGTGGTCCCACTGGAGACAGTGGCAAGTTCCTGTTGACTTCACTGTGGTAATGATTTTACCCATCTGCTCGAGTCTTCAATCCACCCAAAGCCATGAAATAATTGAGTGCATTCAATATACGTGTGCTAAGATCCTGCAGAAATGCTCATGAAGTTCAGTTGTTTGATTTTTCGTCAGATTTGAATTTTATTAATTTTTGAATGTTATTTTGTTTCAGTGTACCTGTAGGTGTATTTGTTTGTTCAAGCTACGTTCTCTTATATGCATAATACATTAATACTCAATAGCTAGGACTTCACTTTGAGGTCCATCGCTAATTCTTTAGCTATGTGAATTCAATTCATTAAGTAATTTCCTGAAATCTTAACCTCCATAGTGACTACAGGAAGCCTTTGCTGAGAGCTGGAACATTTTACAGATAGCACTATTTATCCAAAGTTGTATTATTAGCCTCGAAAGAAGGGCTCACCATGTATTTTTATTAAAAATGACAATGTACTTAACATCTTTAATGAAAACTAACCATTGTGATATGAATTTAGAAACCCTGACACCTTATTTTATAGAAATGAAGTCCCCTAGTATATTAAAATTAACATTTTTTAATAACAAAAAGTGATATAGTCTGCTGGAGTAGGGCTAAATTTATCTTATGATTGTACTTGTCATGGCCTTGAGTATTTATTGAGTAGTTTTAAAAGTTCATTAAACTCAAGAGATTAAATATTGCCCCGAGCAGTGCTCCATAAAAGAAAAAATATAGTGCTATTACTTGGTAAAATGTTGTGCTATGTTGTTAATTTAACTCCCCTGAGTTCTCATCTTCTGATTCAAAAGACATTTCCTCATGCTGTTAAATTTGACATTTTCAGAGAATCTCGGACTGTCTCCACGTTCGCCAGAACCCCCCTATTTCACGTGCCTTTCAGGAAGGCAGAAGGAAGCAGCTGACTGAAGAGACTGTCCTTCTGAAATGTCAAGTGTCCTGGGCTCCTCTGTTTCGCCTACTGTCATTTCACTGTGTCTCTTTGTTGACCATGATGTAACGTTCTGCTAGAAGCACATTTACAGACACGGGGGCAGAGAATAAACTTGAAATTAATGCTTACTGCTATCAAAAATTGAGCTTTGTCCAAAACTAGCTGCTGTTTTCTTTCTATTGAAAGCATTAATAAAAGAAAAGAGTTATTAAAAGACATCTTCACAACATTTGCTCACATCATTAGGGGATGATGGCTACTGTTTATCTTGCTTATACTTCCCTACAGAGCAGTTGCCCACTGCATCTCCATAGGAAAGTAATTTTGATCAAATTTTTTTCAGTAAGCTGGGGCACATTCATTTAATTCATATTTATTGTAATTTGTGACCTCAACAACAGTGCTTGACTTCTTTTTTTTAAATATGCGATTGATACAGACATAACTTCTTATTTTCTGACTAAAGATTACCTGTATGTCGGGAAGCAGGCGAGAAGAATGAAGAATGCTTCTGCGAAGAAATGTCAAGTTTGCACTGGTTACCCAGCACAAAACCTGAACTGTTCACGTTTCTGAGCTCTGCTCTCATTCTTTCAAGTCAACTGAAATGAAATTTTGTATTGTGCCATTGTGATTTTTCTTAACAGAGTTTCACTGCATTTTGCTTGTTTGCTTGTGAGCTCATGGGCTTTTTTGATTCCTTTGCTATTGTGTACCTGCTCTTTCTGTGTCTAAAGCTGTTCTTGCCTTTATGCCTTCTCTCTGGCAGAGCTTGACTAGGGGATGAGGGGAAAATAATAAGGCACTTCAAACCTAGGGAGAGGGTGGATCTCCAAGTCTTGGTTTGCCTATGTTCTTCTGGTTGTAACTTACTAAAGAGTGGCAGATGCTGAATTCACTGCTGACACGTTAGATAAAGCCCCGAGTTCTCACTCGTGGAGGTTGAATCTTCAGTGATTCATTGTTTATGGGGATCATTATTTTAAAACTTCATAAATGGTCAGATACACCATGTTTTGAAATCTTAGATGAGCATCTGCAGGTGATGCATGCGTGCCCTTTCCTTGCCACTTAAAAGCGTGTGGTTGCCCTATGCCAGTGGGTGGTCTACCTAAGGAAGAGAATAGAGGGGAATTCTTGGCTTCGGTTCCTGTTTGTAGAGCTCCCTTTGCTCATTGTGAGATGCCATTGACGATGTCAGACACTGAGCCTGTGGTGCTCACAGATGAGGTCCGTCCAGCACTGCCAGTGCCACACTGGCCTGGTGCATGTGGGTACTGGACGAGGTACAGCTCACCCAGGAGAGCCCTGCACAAGCACACAGTAAGTCTGGCTCTGCTTTGAGCACTCCTGGGATACCTTCCCAAGACTTAGCTCCTGCCTTTATGATTTTCTCCAAGAATAAATCTTCAAGGCCTTTGGTTAGCATTGTATTTCAGATTCTCAAAGTGAGAATGTGAGGGACAACTGTGTAAAATAGTTTTAAATAACATAGCTAGTGTTGCATGTGACCTCTGAGACTTAGAGAGCAATCTAGTAGGAGCATCTTGTGGCACGATTGATGTGCTTTTCCCTGATGATTTTCAAATAAACTTCAGAGGTCTCAAACTGAGTAATTTCTAAATGATTTGACATCACTTGCAAGATATCACTCCTAGCGGAAATCTTGTAATGCTGTTTGCAGCTTACGCAAAACGAGTGTTCTGACATAAGCCTGTGCATACCTGACTTTATAGAAACTCTAGAAAGCTGAGGTTTACATATTTACTGGCTTGTTTTTGTGGTGCCAAGTGCTTTATATGTTCTGGGCTCTTGAGTTTGCAGTACTACTTTCCCTTTTGCGGGTGGTTGAGGGCTTTCTGTAATTATTTTTAAACCTCAAGATCCGTGTGTGTAGAAACGAAGTAGGGAGATACGTTTCCAGTTGTTTGTTTGTGTATCAGTTGTGCTGAGGGATGTACCATTTACACATTACACATGCATGCCAGTCAGAGTGTGTGTGTAAATCAAGGGTTGATTTGAAAATTAAACTCGCTGGCTTCGTAGCAAAATCTGAGTTTACAGTGACAAAACAGTAATGCAGCGTTGGAGAGAACCTCTCCAAAAATCGAATCAAGCTCTTGTTTTGCATCAAGTAATTAGATTGCAGTTTGTTTCATTGCAGAACTCACCAAGGCCAGTAAATTAAACTATCACTTGTCTTGCAAAAATAGTTGCCTTTGGGCTGTTTAACAGTGGCCTTTCTTTGCATAGGTTTTTGCTTTTGTTATCAAATCAAATAAAGTTTTGCAGTAGCATCAGTAACAGCTGCTGCTGTTAAATTTGTAGTCTCAGATCTGTTGCTCAGTTTGCTGTGGGCTTTATTATGAAATTTAATCTATTACTGATCTGTCTAATAATGTCAAGTATCTTGGGACAACCTGCCTGTATCAGAGTAAGTCCTGAATGAGATGCCTTTACACCGAAGTTGCACAGTATACTGGAGTTGGTATGGCCAACGTTGTGCATCTCTTCAATTTTATTACTTCAATTAACACAAATTCCTCTTAATGAGTGACTCAGGATGATAAACATCTATAACAATGTTTTTGTGGTAAAGTGAGATCTATAAAGTCCTGTGAAAACTGCTACTTATATCCCTCTGCTGGTCGTGTGGTCATGGATGACTGGGATAGATGGGACAGGATGGGCAGGAGAGAGGATGGGGGAGCTGGAGGGGGCATTGCATTATGGCTACTGGGAGTTTCTCTTTCCCTCTGCTACTCCAAGAAGAAAATAAAGTAAGTAAATTTGTAGGTCATTAGGCAAAAGACAGACTGTGCTGAACTTTCACCCATCTGCTGGTTTAGAAATGTGATGACTTTAAAGTAAATTTGACCAGAATGTAGTGTGTAGTATAATGCTGATTGCTGAAGGAACCAGATTCCTTCACTCAGTGTTGAGTGGAATTAGATTTGCAGCCCTTTCTGTTTGTCAAAACAGTGGCTGAAATTTTCATTAGAATTGTGAACTTCGCCACCGTGCATGACAGGAAAAAAACCCCATACCGTTCATCTTTTGCCATTATATCCATTTAATGCCTCCTCCTCTGATCAAAATGTAGCTAGCAATTTAAGGAGTTATGCAGAATATTCCATTTATCAACCCATTGCCCTTTTCTTGTACTAGTGTATTTTTTTTGAACCTCAACCATTATTTTTTTTTGTTGGGGGGGGTGGGATGGAGGAATATATCTCCTGTCTGTACAAATAAACATGAAATTTAGCCTGTAGCAGGCTATTTCAAAAGGGAGATAAATACATGTTTAACTTACTGCATTATGCAAAAAAATGACAGAAGAAAATTGGATGGTGTTACACATGCGAGGGGGATGAGAGCTGTAGCTCTTCCATGGCCAGCTAATAAAAGCTGATATTTGACCATTTGATTTTTGAACTCCTGTGCACCTCGAAGGCTTTAAATGGCTCTCAGAGAATTTGAGACATATGCAAGTAGGTGATAATTTGTTGAAAATGAAGCATTTCACAGATAGTTGCTGCTGTTGCTGAAGCTTTAACCTCATGTATAGACTCATCCAGCTTCCCACCAGCCTCTCCAGGCTGTTGTTCTCTCTTACTTTCCTATCTGTAGTACCCTGGGACTGTAGGTGCTAGAGTTCTCATCGATATCAACAGGAGCATTAGATGTTGACCATGACTGTGCCCATCTTGTAGCCCATGGATGTGCTGCCAGTAATTAGCCTTGTATTTTGTACAACTCCGGGTAATGACTTGCTGATTTTTCCAGGTTTTTAGCTGTGTACACTCAGTGTTGGTCAGCATTTGAGTGTGCTGTGCCAGAGTCAAGGTCAGTCTTATTTGACGATCGCTTCTGATGTGCAGTGCAGTTTTATGTAGTAGCAGCATTTCTCCTTGGAAATGGTTGAGAGAGAACTTAGGCTTTAAAGCATGGGGGAACTGAGGCTTTTATCAACGTGGGAGAGCTGTTTGGTTTCATTGCTAGCTTTTTTATGATGGGCTTATATTACAACCAGATAGCTTTGTAGAAATGGTTGCAAGATCAGGTAAATGGAATGGTAAATGTTGCCGTGGTAAAGGATTTGCCAGCGCGCGTATAGCAAAATAACGAGGTGTTTTTCAACCTGTTCAAAATAGAAGATTGGAACCCTGTTGAAACCAACACTGTGTTGAGCTTGCTATTCTCTGATTTAGAATGCAAAATGAAGACTCTAGCACGTAACTTTTTAGGTGATAATTTATTTTCACAAATAACTCTTTATAATGTAGGATGAGTTTGGAAATACCAGTCTGTGTAGGGGTTAAACACTCAACTTTTCCATCAGTTTTGATCCGTTAAGTAAGCAAATTATTTCTGCTTGGTTTTTTTTTGATTAATCTAGCTTCTGTCAACTCGAGCATTAGGGAGCTGTGGTTACACTCCTGGAAGTTATAAGTTCAGATAGACACAGCTCCAGTATCCAAAGCGGAAAGACTGGTTTAAAATGGAATGCAAGACTAGAGGTTCAGACTTCTATGATTTGGGTTTGTTTTTTTTTTCCAGGCTCTTACTTGTTTTCCTGTAACGTCGTCTTACTGCAAATATGTTAACTTGGACGACTGCAATTTAATCGTCTCTCTTATTCATGTACTAAATAAGTTCTCTTGCCAGAAAGTGAGTTGTTTATATTTGAATTTATGGATAAACTTTTCAGATTACTTTCTCTGCATTGTACAGTGCTTCACTTAAGTAACACTTCTGTTATCTCAGCTATTGGCTTTGCTCTGTAACTACCATCTGAAAATTACAGTAGGTTGCTTTTAGAAGAGGAAGATCTTCATGCTTTGTTTTAATTGTTTTCTTGAGATAGGTGAATGACTGCTGACCATGGTGGGTTAAAATGATAGGGATTTATACTGCTTTCACCTATTGACCATAAAGCTTAGGGAATTGTGACAAATAGCAAGCTGTTTTAAATTGGCAGCCTGAAAATGAGACAATATTTGCTATTTTACTCTTTTTGCCTGATTCCACTCATTTGGCTCCATTTTCTGTGTTGAAATAAGAATAAGAGAATTCCATTTTACTTGCAAAAGTAAGGTTTCCTTTTTTACTTCCCACGTGGGCAATAACATTGCAGTTGTTGAACATCCATAACAATGCCACCTTTTGAAGAGTGAGCTCATTTATTTAATTTTCACAGTTAGCACACTCTGTCACAATGGTGGGTTGCTGTCACATTAAACATCAGAAAAATTTTATGCTTCTTGGCATTTCAGAAATGACCAGTGACATTAAAACTGTGTATAGCACCTGGCTTGGAGGTATTTCTTTGAGACTTAATTGTAATTATGATGGTTGCAAAAAAAAGCTACATGATGATTCTTGATGATGATTGCACAGGGAAATGGTAATGCTGTCAGGTGTGGGATGGCTTGAAGGAGAATTTGCTTCTTTATGTTTTTCTTTCAGTTTTATAGTTCCACTGTTAATTTGTTTTATGCCTGGTGCCTTTGTGTATATACTACATTTAAGAGAAAAAGCTACAGATGTGCTCAGATTGCGGTGTTTCAGAAATGTGTAGTGTGCCATGTATTTTGGATGTGTGAGATCTTTTTTTTTTGAGTGGAAAACTTGTGTGTTCAGTTTATGGTAGAATCACAGAACGATTTGGGTTGGATGGGACCTCTAAAGCTCAGTTAGTCCAACCCCCTTGCAGTGAGCAGGGACATCTGCAACTAGAGCAGTTTTTTGTGGAGTTGGGAGTCAAAAGACCCACTGCAGCTCAAGTACGTGTATAGCTCTTTGCATTGAGGGATAGATACATACACATATACACATACGTGTGTGTGTATATCTCTATGGTACTAAGGGAATGGTTGCCTTGAGGAAGCACAGGACAGATGATATCTTGGTTTTTATCATCAAGTCATCCCATTAGAAGTCTTCAAAACCCGAATAGCTTGACTGAGTGGTTTGGCTGATGAAGCAACCCTGGCATAAACTGAACGGAGCAGTACTGAAGCAGTCGTGTTTGGAAAGCTGGCTACAAGAAGCGACTTGTGTGAGGGATTTGAAGGGCAGGAATGAGCTGACAGCACCTGGCACCAAGGATGGTTTTCCCCCAAGAGCTGCCTGCTTTGAAGCTGGTAACATGCCTCAGGCTTTGGGGAGCAGCGCGTCCCGAACCCGCAGCTGGAGAGGGGTGAGAGGCAGAGAGGGTCCTGTGGCCAGGACAGGTCTGCAGCACATAGCTGGAGAATCCAAAACTTGATACGAGGGATGCTCGTGGGTAGACAGATGTGGGGAGCAGCAGGTGGATGGATGCACAGAAAGATCAGAGGCGGGAGAGGGCTGCTGAAGGCAAGGTGGAGTATGGGCCTGAGGAATTGCTCCTTGGCATTGCTTATGGGTAAGATTAAGCACCTGTATAAACACTTGCTAAACCATCAAAGCCCACATTTTATGTTATTTTTAACGGGTGGATTCTATCAACATTATGTAGGAAGAAGCAGCATGAGCTGGCAGCACCGTTTCCACTGCAAAACTGTTAAACAAATAAGTGTTACAGAAGTAAACCTGTGAGAAATGAAACATCTTTGTACTTCACTGAGCCAATTAAAAAAAAAAAAAAAACAGGGAACCCTTCCTACATGTATTAGAAATCTGTTTTAAAATCTGTTAAGTGGATATTTTCAGTTGAAGGAAGTTATGTTGCTGCAATGTTTTCTCATTCGTTTCATCTCAAATATGTGAAACCTGCTGTTTCCTAAATAAGTAAAAGCAGATGGAGCAGCCTCAGTGATAGGTTTTGCTGAACACTTCAGCTCTGTTAGTTCAATTCTCACTTACTTAATGCTATTCTATTAGAGATCTACTTGGAGGTCACAGTGTGGAATGTCTCGCAAATACAACGTTGACTGGAAAAGTCAGTGCAATACATAAAAATAGTATTTATCTATCTGTTTTATTCTCTTCAGTATCTTCTAATTAAAACAATTACTTTGGCCAAACAATAACAGCCTATGTCAGGATTGTGCCAACCTCAAAATAAAACAAAAAAATCCAGGCAAACTCATGAGTGAGTCTCCAGATGTTTGTGAGACTGGGAGAGGGAGTTCCCAGTTCTGTTTCAAACTTCTTTCTTTGTTCCTTGGTTTCAGGGACTTCAGATATACAGTAATTTAATGTTTTCCAGCTTTCATATTGCTTCTGACAAAGGTTTCTATATATTTGTTTTAAAGGAAGACTTTTCCAGTGACCTCACATTTCCAGGATTTAGAAGAAGAAATAAATGTTGCGGGGCTGTTGATGTTGCTGGGAACGGTGATTATGAAACCATGGAATGAATTCTCTGATTCTCTTTGGTTTTACTGCTTTCAGAGTCAGGTGGGGCAATCAATTCAAGGTTAGCAGTAAAGTTTTAGTCATGCACATTAGGATCTGTACAGATTCAGGTTTTGACCTTTTGATTTCCTTTGCCTTTGGAGGGGGATTGCCAATGAAGGTGTTGGAAATGTTGTAGGGGAAATGAGAAAGTTAAGGTGGGAAGGTTTTCAAATAGAAATCAGTCTGGAATTGCATTCCTCACTCTTTGTAAGCACATCAAACCCATGCATTGTAATGCTGCCTACACCAAAATTAACACATTCCCATTGCTTCCAAAAGGTAAGGATTTCATCCCAGAGTGCTGCTAGAGTTTGATGCAAATAGCTGATACTGGCCAGTATAAATGATACTGTGAATATAAAGATCTTTGTATAGGATAACAATTTTTCCTTCATATCATCTCCTCTATCTTCAGGTACAGCAATTAAAGAGATTCCTGAATTTTTGTGTGCTGAGAACATCTCCTTTGAGTTACATAAATTTCTTCACATTCTTTATTTACTTTATAGAACATGTGTAGTAAAAATATCAACCCTAAAATTTTTCTTCCTTGTGGAATTAGTTTTGCCATCTGGTAGTCGTGAATGAGAGAGAAACTTTTCATTTGTGCTGAGAGAGCTGTGAAGGCTCCCCCCATCATTCTTTCTGTGTTTTCTTTAACTTTCCGTGAATAAAAGTACCTAATGGCCAAGATGGGACAGGGCTTCCCTGAGCAGGACCCTGACTTTACCTCCAGATGCGTGAGGAGAACAGCAGGAGCGGAGAGCGCGATGCCGTTCCCGGTTGCGTTTGTTCGGAGAGCTCCATCTCATTTCTGTGCACAATGCCCATGGAACTCATCCATTGAAGGGTGGGCGAGCATCTTGCATTTTCTTAACGAGACTCAGGATAGTCAGCATTGCGGGTCTTTTGGAAATGTTAGTGCAACAGAAGCTTTGTGTGCTGGGTATTGCAACTTCTTGTCTGCTTTAAAGGCTCTCTGGCAGATGGACGACAAGGACAATAGTTTAAATGAGGACACGGGTTCAAAATAACTAGCCATTTAATTTTCTCTTTCAAAACCATTGTGTATCCTGAAGGTTTTAGCACTAGTTAATGTTGCGTTTACAGTTCTGAAGTTGTTCATTATAGAAACACAGTCGAGAGCCTTTTCTGAAGGGAGCTGGCTTGAACGTTCCCAAGATATTGCAAGCTGCGAGGCACAACTTTTTGTTTGGTTTGAAGCAAAGTGCTAAGTGCTTTGCAATGAATTTTAATTGATTCCAGTTGCGGTTACTTTTCAGGTTGTCATTGTTAGGGAGAGCCTTGTTTAGCATAGTGCAAAATTTTTCCATATTTTTCATCCTGACATACAGGGGTTTATCCTCTGTTGGTGTAAATCAGCCTAAAGCCATTGACTGCAATGAAACCGTACCGATTTATGCCACTTGACCTCCTCTTGTTGTTGCTTTACATACAGAACACAAAGGGATTACTGACTATTGAGTGCCTGCAGAATCAGGCCCTTCAAAACAAATTAGTCACATCTCTGTCCAAGCAGATTGCAATAAAACAGGAAATATGGGTAGTGCTCTTACAATAATTCCGAACATAAATTTTTTTACTGTGTTTCTTTTCAAAGGAACTAAAATGTGGTCTCTTACAGATAAATATAAATGAGCCGACCAGTGAATTTGGATGAAATCATACCTTTTTAAAGATGCAAATTGAAAATTAAGCCTCAAAACAATAGAATCCTCCTGGGCCTTTCAGGAAGGATTGTATATTGCTCATCAGACTCTGGTGCCAGGTTGCAATTTTTATTTCACACTGAATTCCATGGGAGAGCTGCTGGAGCTTGCTTTTATGATGAAAAGAGAAAGATCTATTGAAAATACATGTAGCTTTTCCCACAATCTGGATCATCTTTTTAGGGGAGGGTATTTTTTGATGGGGAAGGAACAGTAACAGGGAGTTTTGGATTTACCATGCTTTGTCTGAGCCTGTGCATTAAAACCAGCACAGTTGTGTGAACATTCATGCTGGTGAGGAAGAGCCTCATCTTCGTTCCTAGTTTTGGTCCACAACTGTGGCAGCTCTTTTTTGTCTTTTTTTTTCTTTGTTAATTTTCTTTTATGATATTTTAAAACCGGCATCCATCCTTTAAAACCTTCCCATCTGTTGCTTCTCTCCATTCTTTTTTTTTTCTTTATTCTTTTTTTTCCCAAGAATGATTTTTTCCAAACTACTTTGTGATGTCTTTTGACCACAGTTATTTGATTTGGTAGTATCTCACCAAATTGAAAATACAGAAGGGGAAGAATCTGTTCAGGAACCATTCCAGGGAAAAATATAGTCACAGTAAAAGAGGTTAAAATTAAGCAGTTTACCCCACTGGTAAACGCCAAGTGGAAGGAAGACTGGTTAAAACATGAGAAATTGCCTCTTTACAAAATTATGGTCTTCTGAGTGAGGAGGAAAATTCTGCAGCCTGGTTCCCTCCAGTAGGGACAGATCAGGGCTTTCAGAAGGTGTTTTCTGTTATTGACTGCTGCTTTTCATGGGATATAAATACTAGAAAAAACGTGGGCAAGTTGATAACAATGGATTTGCAAGTATAAAGCCTAAGGGTAAGCTGGAAATGTCTCACAGACCTCCAGTTGGCCATTGGCTACGTTTGAAATAAATCTCAGACTTGGACTTAAATGTTTTCAGTGATTGATCTTTATAGCATATTGCTATTATATGTAGAAGCAGTATGTTATGGGTTTGTGGAGTATGGAAAAAAAAAAGTCATGGTTAGTACTACAAAGCAGCTGTGGGTGACGGAAAGCAGCTCAGCTTCAAGAGAAAAATATCGTTCTGATTATGGAGGAAGTATTTCCATTGCTTCCACTGCTGTATTCAGAAGATTCTTCTGCTTGTGGGTATCCCCAGTCGATGCAGACTAGTTTTAAAAATGCAGTTTTAGCAGATGACTCTGGAAGGAAAGTCAGTAGTGAGTAAGGCAGGGACTGGCTGTTGGCAGGGACCAGGACACCTCTCATCCAGCTCTTAGAGACGTTGTTCGCTGGTAGTTCCACAAACTGACCCCCCTCTGTGTAACCTCAGTTCGGGCTCTGGTTCTGGTAGTTCTCGTTGTGTAGCTGCAGTACGAATAAGCCCATGAAATAGTGTAAGTACAGCTGTAAGCTGGCATACAGAGGGAATGGGAGAGGAAGGGACGTAAGGAATGTGGCTTTGCATGTGTTTTCAGGGCACTAGGAATGGATCCTAACTTGAGAATTTCCAGGGAAACTGGAGTCACTGGCTGAGAAGGGGACTAGACCCTGCTTTAGAGATTAGCTTTTTCCTTGATAGATAAAGGCTTCAGACCATCTTAAAAACATTTTTGTGGGGTTTTTTTTTGGGTTTTTTTGTTTTTTTTTCCTTTCCCCTGTAAATCAGTTTTTATTTTGCTACCAATCCTGACCTGTCTTTGCATCTGTGCTGTATCGGGGTGGAAGGAAAAGTGCATTTGTGTGAAATGGTGTGTGCTGCAGCCTTCTGTCTTTGCCCTGCTTGTGAGAACGGGGTCAGAGGGTTGTTTGGCTCCTGGGTGCATCCAGTCAATCACAGCAAATGCCTTCGGCTTACCCAGCCTGAGATGGAGGGGAGCAGGGTCCGGTCACACTTCAGGTGGATTCCTCTCAGTAGCACCGTTTAGCTTCTTCAATATTCCAGTTTAAAATCTTTGGCTTGATGCAGATAATACCATGCAATTAGAAATTAATTTTGAAGAAATAATAAAGAGCATACCCTGACATGCCTCCTGCATATGAAGTTGAATTCAGGTTCTTGGGAAGGTAGGGCGTAAGTCGATGAGGAGTGTGTAATAACTCGCAGATTGCCAGAGAAATGTACATCTAGGCATTTTAAAAATAATGGTTGTATCCCACCAGCTCCTGAGAAATGTATCAAAGATTCATAGATTTTAAGACCAGAAGGCACTGTTAGATCATCTCTTCTGACAACCTGCATAACAAGCTAAAAACTTCTCCAGTAATTGCATCAAACGTACACAAAAATATAAAAGAAAACAGTTTTGATTAAACAGCAAGAAATGTGGATGTTGAAGGTATGATTGTTTCTCCAGGCTTCAGTTTGCAGAAGTTTTGTTTGCTTGCAGGATGCAAATTGGATGTGCTGCCTGACTCATCCAGCAGCACCTGAATTTTGATTCCTTGTTCCATCATTTATGGCCTTTAGGTGGATTAGATGTTTCTATATAGAAGAAGTTGTTTCACACAGAGGTGATTGAGTCCTGAAGGGGAGAAGCATGAAGGGAGCAGCTGGAGCCATCCAGTATTGCCAAGTCTGGAGACATCCAAGCGTCGCCCGTTTCGTTGGCACGATTGCAGCTAAGTGTAAAAAATTCCCCAGAAGTTTTGTGGAAACAAGTAAGTAATGGTAGTTTTAAAAACAAACAAAAAACCCCAAAACATGAAGCAGAAATCTCCTAAATAAAAGAAAATCCGAACACCTCATGGCTTTTTTGAGTATCAGTGATCTGTTTTGGTCTTGGAGCCAATTCTGTTGTTTCCTGCAGTTTAGATTCATTCTGAGCCCTTTGTCTGAATTACACCTTATGCCAGCATTCCCTTTTCTGCCCTTCACCACACCCCGAGTGGTTTTATTTTACGTTGTTTGCTATTGAAATACGCCTTTTATCCAGACTCTGGGAATGGTATGCATATGGATCACTTACAAATAAATCTGTGTACAGAAAATATAGATTGCCAAGTAGGCAAAACATAAAGATGTCTGTGTACTCGTAATTTCTGAGCGTTGCTGTGCGCCGCACTTAGGCAGGATGAAGAGCTGTGTATCTTTCCTGTAAAACATACGTTCAAGCAGGAGAACCACCTGCATCAATTCTTGTTCTCAGCTGTCGCTGCACATGGGTCTGCGCTGCCTGCCGGGACTCATAGAAATGGCTGATGTTGCATCTGAAGATAATGTGTTCTACTTGGAGGAAACGCACTGCAGGAACTTAAATGCTGTTAATATTGTTGTTACTGAGCTGCTCTGATCTTTGTCTGCTTAGCTCTTCACTGTGTAGTTATCCAAGGCTACTTGGGTACTCAGCTGGCTTTAACCACAGTTAAAAGGTGAGTTTAATACATGATAGCTGTCAGATAGAAGCCATATCAAGTTTTAAATTTCACACAGGGAATTTTATAAAGTGCTTTTTGTTACCAGTAGTGAGTGGTGTGCTGATGGTTATGATGAGTTTGTATAGTGATAAAATCATTCAATGGTGCATTTGTCAACTATGTCAAGGTAATAGAAATGACTTGAACATCATTTCTTGCAATTTATGCTTTGAAGGAGCTGAACTATTCCATGAACAGACTTGAATTTCAAATAATTCTAATATGTCTAAGAAATACAATTTTCTTTTGCAGAGCCTTTAGCTAGAGTCTGCAGTTTCACATAGGTGCCTTTTCCATCAGCCCGTGTCCCGTCCGGCCGGTGTGATGTGTGTGTGTCTTTCCCTCCCCCCTGCCAGCTTTGTTTCCGTATGTTTGACATAATTGTTCAGGCAAGATACACTGCAGATGGATTGCAGAAAGCTCACATTAAAGTGAACAAAGATACTCACTAAAATCACTTAGTGATGCGGATGTGGTAAGCGATGTGCTTGAAAATGCTTGTAGCTTCTTGGTTAAGTGATCATGGTTAAGTTTTCTCAGTAGTATTTAATAGTCCATTAAAGACTTTCTTTGACGTACGGGTTTTCTGAGAAACTGAAGATGGAAGAACGCTCTTGTTCTTGTGCTGGTTGACATGAACTTGACCAGCATCCCCAACTACAAATACGTAACAGCAGCAGGGATACAGAGTTCTCTCAACCACATTATTAACCGTGGTGGGACAAGGGTTAATTTTGACCACAACTTGTTCACATTCCTGTTCATAAGGAGTCTTTCTGCCTTCACCTTTCTCCTTAATCACCAGACCTCACCTGGGAGAGGACGTGTCATAAACAGTCACTGAAAGCTTCTTTGCAAGGTTGGGTCTACCTCACCTTCAAGAGACAAATTCAGGTGGTGTGGTTCTGACTTAGTCTGGCGCTGGTTAGAGGAGTCCACAGTAAGCTACCCTTCATCAGGTTTTCTTTAATGAGCATTTAATGCAGAGTCTTGATTCGCTTCTTTGCAAAGGGTCTTTATGCAGAAAGAGCTGTTATTATATATGAAAATTGTTGGACTTTCTCCTTTTATTGGTAGCAGCATGGTCTTTATTTCAGATCGGTGTCGTGTGTCTGCACCTGCCTTTCCCCATAATTTCCCCCATTCTTGTCATTCTCCTTTCTGTAGGTCTGAGTGGAAAGACAAGCAAACATCTCCAGATGTAACAACAAAATCACCACAGGAACCCACCCAGACATACTTTTTCTACTAATTGCTTATTTGGGGAAATTTGAGGAGGTTTTTCTTATCCCTGACAAGATTTCAATCCAGAGCGACACTTGAGAATTGCAGCAAGTGTTGGTACCAATGCCACCCAAGAGAAAGTGCCAAGAAAGAAGAAAACAGTCAGTTTACTATGAACAGCGTGGAGTTAAGTTAAGAGTAGCAAGCAATGCCAAACATGTCTGAGTTTGCAGTAAGAACAAGGGATGGAAAATACCTTGTCATGGGATGGCAAAGGAACAGTCAAAGATACAGGTATCAGTGATAATAAACGTTAAGGGCAGATGCAGTTCTTGCTGAGGCACAGATCTCAATCAAAGTCTTAGCTAAATCTCCCCTGTGTTTACTTACATCTCCTGCTCTCCCAGCAGTTTCTCTCTCATTCAGGCACATTACCAACTTGTTTCACTGGTCCTTATTTTACTAACCAACACACTAATACTCAGAGCTCCATAAAGGTTTATGAGGCTATCCACCGCTCTCTTCTGCCCTCCTTGCTGGCATCTCTCTGCTTCCTGGCGGTGGGCTCGGTTAGCTTGGCGATGCCGATGGGTTTGGAGCCGTGCGTGCGCTGCCCTCTCCTCACACAGATGCGGGCAGCTTGGAGACAGGACTCGGATCATCTGAGCCCTTGTTCTGTTCCTTTGAACGTGCTGCCCGAAGCTGGTGACTCCCTCCTGAAAGGTCTCTGCTGCTCAGGAAGTTAAAATGTGTTTGAAAACGGATGCGGTGCAGTCCTGGTTGGAAGGGCTGGCATACGTGGGTATGCTTTGGTGATTGATTTAATCACAAAATTAGGTGTATATTAAACATCATTAGCTCAGAATATTTAGTAATTTTGAAAAAAACAACCCAGAGCCTGTTTTAGGCAGCAATGACAGCTGAGCTTTTCAAAGGTTGGGAGTGAATGCTAACACACCCTGAGGCATATTAAAAAAGGTCCATGTTCTTCATGGATAGGGTCACTGGAGAGGCACGGGAACAAGCTGTCAGTTACAGCATGCAAGGAACTGTTTGTTCCTGTTCATTTTCAGTGCCTAAATGCTGCTGCTGCTTCACATTTTCTCTGACAGTCCTTTTGTCATGTTGTCTCGTAGAGGTGGAGGGTGCACAAACCACCTATTATTTCAGACCCATCCTAAGATTTGTCTCTCGTATTGCTATTGCCATCATTTGTCAAAGAGTGTAATCCAGGCAGCACAGGACCCTGCAGTGCCACTGTCCGAGAGGGATGGGTTCAGAAGAACTGTGCGTGCTGTGTCAATGGTGGTTTCTTAGTCCCAGCATCTCATTAGTGGTACCTTGGGGATGGGCTGCAGGAGAAACTGCAAGTGGGTCTTGCAGCTGGAAACACCCGTAGGAGTTTCATGCGTTTTGTTGTTGTTGTTGTGAATGACCATGTGCATCGCAGGAGCTGTGGATGTGGTAACGGGTGTTGTGCTGTTGAGTTTGGTGGGGGTCCTTCTGAGGGCTTAAGCTCAAGGGTGGGTGGAGGTTTCAGTCATGAGTTGGTGGGGATGGTGGCTTCTGCCATATCTCACTTGCCGTGGCGGCATGGGAAGCGTGAGTAGGTAAAAGCTGCAATTTCTGGCTGGGATTTGGGTCATTAGATGCCACTGCAGTTGTGTTTGGCTCACCCTGGGACTCATTGTTTTTGTGTAAAGTTACACGTCTGTTTTTAAGTAAATCACAGTGCCAGTGTACTCGGGAGCAGTAGCTTCAAACGTTACCTTCTTTCCATCCTAGTATCAGTCCCAACCCTCAACTTGCAAGCTGGTAATTCAGATGCTGTGATCGTTTTGCCAGCTGTAAAGTTCTCAGCCTGTCAGGAAGGCAAGACCTACATTTATAGTCTCTAAGTGTTAGCACACTTTGGGAGGCAGGTATGAAATCCGAGGATAACTTCCTGTCGATGTTGGAGTAATCCTGTTGGTACTATCTGCATATCTCCTCAGATCTGTGTGCTGAAGAGATGAAACTCAGGAGAGAAAAACAGCGGTTGCCTCGCAGCTTGGGCCAGGTCTGCAGCACCCTGTCTGCAAGGATGCGCTGGCTCTGCACAGGGGAGGGGAGAAGCTGCCTCCCCTCCTTTGAAGGGGATGAAGTACAGGAATGCAGGAGGTGGGGAAGGGGTGTTACAGCTGTGAAATTCAACCGTTGGAGATATCTGTACCAGAATGTATGAATTGCTTTGAATGGAGCAACGGGAGAAAGATGCTATTTTGGCAGCGTTGCTGTAGTGTGAGGCAAGGTTTTGAGCATCTGAAAAACAGATTGTTCTGCCTGTTATCAGGCTGGAATTGCAGGTAGCCTTGTAGGAAAATGAAAAATAAATAAAATGGAAAAAGCCCAGTATGTAAAGATGTATGTAATTCTGTGAACAGGCTTCTTACGCAGACGATGGCTTGTGCTTAGTGTGTGCATGGCTTTCATCTCCTCTTAGAGGCAGCTTCAGTTAATGTTGATATAAAACTGCCTGTTAATTGGAGTACATGGAGATAATGGTAGGAATAATCTCTAAGTAAACTCTTAAAAGCTCTGGAAAAAGGGTATTTAAAAAAAAAAAGAGAAAAAAATTCTCTCCCCAAAACCTGAGGTCGCACTTTGCTTTGAAGATAGACTCATCAGTGTGCGAAGCAGACTTCTGCCTCGAGGCCATTTATAGTGCCGAAGCTTGTGAAGCTAAAACAGTTTGATGTGTAATTGCAGGAGGAAATGGAAAACCTGCTGAGCATGGCAGGATGTAGTGCCTTATCACCCTTTATGTGCATCCAGTGCTTGCTGAAATTGCCAGCGGATCCGCAACATCGACAGAACGGTGACATTTTTCATGGGCCGCCGTGTTCCGAATCAACACTGCAACAGTGCGATTAGAGTAGGTAAAGTAGGGGGAACAATCAAAGAGTTGCATGTGACAGATCAGGTTTTAGTCATTCCCTGCTCCTTATTGCCTGCTGTCTTGTGTGATATGCAAAACAGCTTCTCCAGACGCATTACACCTTCACATTACCTGAAAATTGAATTTTATTTGGTGGCCTGCATATAATTTATAGCACTCTTCCAGTGCACTTCAGTTCTCATTTAGCTAAAAGTGCGTTCTTTATTTCCTACTGGCAGGGAAACAGAGAAATCAACCTGAATATTCAGTACCACTTACAGTATATAAGAAACCAGGCTACTGAAGTTTTAAGCTGCTCGGATACGTTATTGACAAGAACTGTCTATTCTGGAGTTAAGCACACGATGTATTTGATTCCCAGAGGTATCATCTCTCCATAGTAATTAATCAGGGAAAATGCTCTGACTCTGAATAGTAGTACTTGAAGTTAAGGGTCACTATTAGCACTCCAAAAATAAATGGAAACTGAACGTGTGATACGAGGGAGAAACAGGGGTTTAGGCTAAGAACTCGGGATCAAGCCCTGCAGGGCAGGGAGGGGAAAAGGTTTTTTAATTATTCAAATAGAGTACTACTTCTGCTGAGCATTTCACTATGTGGCAGAATGCACTGTAAATAATTGACAGAGTTGTGTGTAGTGCCTGCTGTTAGAATCAACTCTTGGGCCGGCACACGTTGTCCACCCATACACTGTATATAGGGCTCATAACAGTATAGCCCTGTATCAACCAGCTACGTACGTATGGGAGAACGGGCAGTGAAAATTCTCTTGAGATGTAAATTAAACATTTGTAGCTAAGAGTTTAGGGTCTAGGTTTATTCCTCGTCTACCTTAAAGCACAATGCAATGGGCTGTAGAAAATCCTGGCAAGTTTACTCAGCAAACAGAATTTCAGTTGCACATCCATGGAAGAGCTGGACAAAGGGTAGAGGAAGTCATCAGAAGCAGAGAAGGAGATAGCAGGCTGTGCTGGAGAAGTAGTGAAACTTGTGCCTGGCCCAGAGGCATTGAGGAAAAATAACTACCGGTGCATCTCTTCTTCACCCAAAGCACCAACACCCCGGTGCATCTTGGATGGAGGGTACCGATTCCCAGCATGTTTTGAGGGGTGATGCAGCTCCTGTTGGTTTATGCAGCCCTCAGAGAACATCTAAGACAAAGATGCATCAAGTCTTTTGGCATGTCTTCAGGTCAAATTTAAATTGCTCTGTGATAAATGCAGCAATATTGGTGTTACTGTGTCTTACAACTGAAGTTCACAGGGGGGACATCCCTCATTTGCAGTGCTGTGATCCAAATCTTGACTAAGGGGACCGGTGCTTCAGCTGATGCTTTCTCAGCGCTCTTGCAGCTACTTTTTGTTTTAATCACGTGGATTCCTCCTTACAGTTTTAATTTTCCTAAGTTGAATCTGCAGAACTGATGTTTGCTTTTTTCGTACGTGTTCTTTGTTTATATATTTTGAGCTTGATTTATATATCAGGTCACTTGTTGCGACCAAACATTTATTTCAATCTTGTCCTTGCAGTTTGATCTTTCAAATAAACTCAATTTAGTTTTATTCTTCCGAGAAAAATTCATTCTAGCTAGTGGGCTTTCAAATTTGCTAGTTTGAGAAAAAGGAAACGGCTTAAATGCTTTTTTCAGGCAAAACTTGTGCCATGTAGGAAAAACTAATGGCAGTGCAAATTTCAAAGTCTAATTAGAGATGTTATCAGCTATGAAAATGATTCCGTTTATGGGGGATGTAACTGTAGAAGTGTGTTTTTTAAATGAAAAAGAAAAAATTGTGTAAGCAATGAGTGGAATTCATTCCCACTCTTCATGTGTGGGATTTTTGTTTGGTTTTGTTATTTTTAAGTCTTTAATTGCAGTGATTAGTTGTGACAGTGTCTCAGGGTCCAAGGTGATTTCCCGAGGGGAGGTCTCTTGGCCACTCCTGCTTGGAGACTGTTCTAAAGATCTATCCTTAAACTTGCTTTCCATGTTAGACAGAGTGTGTTCTGGGCTCTTCCTGGGTTAATATCTCTTTCTCATTAGAGGATGTGGATGAACCAGCTTTCTTTTCATCTCACAGACTGAAAGGCTTCTGGTTTTGGCAACATCTTTCATCCGTATTTATTTAGCAAAAGTATTGCTCCATCAAATCTAGGATAGCGTTCCTTGCTTTCTTAATCTGACCTGTTGAGCAATGCTGCTGGATGGATGTGCTGTTGACTTGCAGTTTTTTAAGACTAAAAATGTCCTATGCATAACATCATAAATCAAGGCTATAGGGCCTTGTAGTATAGCATATATTAATATTATGTATTAAAAGCTCTCCCAGTCACATCTGCACATGCCTGGATGTCTGCAAATTCAGGAGTTACACCTTTCACATCTTGAACTGGACTCGTTAAAAACTTCCTACGTAGTCTTTCACGTGAGATTTGCATGTACAGCAGTAACAGGGCAAGAATTCTATGGATGTGTTTAATGTCTTTGAGCCGAAAAGCGTGACTGTCCCTCACTTGTAATTGTTTTGTTAGTTCTTTACATCACAGTTGTAAGCTTCAGTAAACTTTCCTTAGAAAATGAGTAACAGAGCTATTTTATCTATGGACTCTGGCGTTGCTCCAGGATGTTTTACTACAAAAGCTCTTTTGGCTGCACTGATTTGCTAAACAGCAGCAATTTTTTTTCCGTTATCACGAGAACAAATGCACTTACCTACCATGTAAGCTTGAATAACATCAACACAGATCTAATCTTCCCGAGGTAGAGGTGATTTTGTTCCTCTGCTCAAACGTAACCCATCGCTTTGATGGAATAACGAGATTCAAAAAGATTTTGCCCATATCCCACTGTGAGTGACTCCTTGCACTTTATCTTGATAAAACACTTTGTAAACAAAAAGGTATCGAAGTAGTCAATGCTAAGAGGAGAAAAACAGCATCCATACTCTTCTGAACATGCTCCAGTCTTGATTACCATACTATGAAAAGTTGGTAAAGTATTGAAGAGTGTCAGTTTTAACTGAAGAGCAAACAGCTTGGTTTCCTTGTATGACTATTTACGGCTCAGATCCTATTCTCTAGTACCCTTAACAAATACAGCTATCAATTTCCTAAATAACAAACTTGGTTTAAATTATGCATTCCATGAGAGGTACTGATTATTTTTTCTTTATAGCTGTTTTGGGTTGGGTTTTTTTTGTCCTTTGTTTTTTCTGTCTTTGGTTTCCTATTTATGGGAAGTAAAGAGCAATAGAACATCAGAAATGATGGGAATCTGTGTCCCCTGCACTAAGGGTGTGGAGTTTCCTTTACAACAGTCAGGCTTTCTCCTAAATTTTAGTTTTATAGATGAGGTGTTGTTCTCCTTGAAAGTACATTATAAATCAATAGATGCATCTTACAGTAAAAGGAGCGAGTTATATGTGTAGAGTACTCTTTGCAAGACTTTTATATTTTATTGAGCACTTGAGAAGTTGCAAAGTGGCACGCTTGGAGGAAGAGGAACTTGGCTCTCCATTGATGCTGTTTTCTGATTACTGTAGAATACCTCCTATGCAAAATTTATGGTAGATCTGGATATCTGTATTTCAGTAACATCTTGAGAATGTTCATTGGAGTGAGGCATCCTCTGCAGTAAGCAAAGGTGAATACTTGCTTGAGAATTGATCAGTACATGCAGAAAATCAGAGAAAAAAACATCAGTTACTGCAAAAATATTCTGGGTGAAATTGTAACCTGTCGGAGTGAGTGGGAGTTTTGCTGTTGGGCTCTAATGAGCTTGATGATATTTATGTTGTTCATGAGCAAAACAGAGCACTCAAATACTCATACAATGACAGTGTATTAGTCTAGGGCCCTAAATCTTGCAGCATGACAGAAAAGAACTTGAGAAAGAAACCTTGAGGATGCAGCAAACTACAGGAGAGGCATGTTCCTGGTTTTGGAATGATCTCTTTCTCTCCTACTTGTAAAATACAAGAGGAAATAGCAAATAGGCTTTGGAGGAGCCTGGGGCTCTTCAGGAATCTGCCTGTTAGTATCCATGGGTGGCCAGCAGGTTTGGCCTTGCTACTGGTTTTAACGGTCGTTGGTGATAGCACCAGGAATCCTTGTCAAGGAGAGCTGCTGACACTTGACACGTGGTGTTTGCTACGTGTGGTGGTTAGAGAGTCTTGTGCAGGCGTTGTTCTTGATCATGGACACGTCTCCTCTTCCACGTGGCTAACAGCTCCATATCTGCATCTTCCACACGATCTCCCAGGCTATACACGGTCTGACTCTGGTACCTGTTTAGTCGAATAAGAAACAAACAAAAAATTGATTGCGCTATTCCTAATGGTCTTGAAACATGATGTGTATGCCCTGAAGGGGAGACGAGATAAATAATTCAGACACTAGAAAAATTAAATCAGCTAATTGAAGCCAAAATCCCAAATCACAGGAAAATACTTTGATTGGTATTTCCCCTTCTTCCTTTGATGTGATGGTTTTATTTTAGTCACCATTAAATCTGTCAAATCATGAAGTGTTTATTTAAAGGCAATATTTACAGCAGTGTTTTCTTTTAGGAATCATAGAAACTAAAATGAACCCAAAAAAGAAAAATTCCCTTTTAGCTGTGTGGTTAAAGGCAGTTAAGCAATGTTAGAACGTTTTATTGTGTTTCAGCCAGGTGATGCATTGCCTCTCTGTCTGGATGTTCAGTCTTTCTTTGAATGCTTGACCTTTTTCTAATAAACATCTGCTATATTAAAAACCTGTGTTGTTCTGTTGCCTTTTGCATTGTCGTGAAGGGATGCGAGCGGAGTAGAAGGGGAAGCAAGATCTGGAAACATTTGGAGTCACAACTCTTCCAGTGACACTAATGTCACTGAAATGCAATCAAACTATCTATCTTCCATGTTATGTGTTCAGACTTTTTAGTGCTCTATCAGTAGGTGCCTGCGGATGGGTACCAGTCCTGTGTGTTGACTTCCACCTTGTAGGTAGATGGAAAGCACTTGAGATGCGCACACATTTGTATTTGGCGGTGGGGGCTTGGAGCTTCCACTTTAATGCAAATAATTACTATTCTACTACTGTTTCATTACACGTTTCTCTCAAAAGAGAGAGGGGAAAAAGTAGAATCTCTGCATCTGAAGCACATTCCTGCCAGTAGCTTTGGTGGGAAGCTGCTCCTGCCCTCAGAGGGGGAAGAGGAGACTGCAGAGGAATGCTGCATCACGTTTGAAGCAGCTCACTAAAAGAGGACCCTTCTTCCTTTGCACCTTGTCCTGGAGCAGTCTGGGGAAAAAAGAAGGTTCTTTTCATGAATATGTTTTCTTAAGCTAGATAAATCAAATTGTTTTCAGGCAGAATCTTCCACAGGAAGGAAAAGACAGTCTTTTGTGGGAAGAAAAAAAAAAAAATCCAACTTTTCGAAGTTTTCAATGCTTCTGGAGTGAAGCCTTGTACTTCCATGAGCAACACTTCTCTGGCTGGAGTGACACATTTTTTGCCACTGATGCTCACCTGGCTTCATGGTGAGCACAGGTACTTCCCCTTTTCCACTGCCTGTGGAAAGAGAGTTCAATGCAATCTCCTGTTTGCTTTCTTTTCGAAGATGCTTCATTACTGGAATAAATACTTACAAAGGTCGCAAAGCTCTGTTCAGCTCTGCTCTCTTGGAAACACCAGTAAGGATCATCAGGCATAATCTGCTGTTTGGTGCTCAGATTTGCACAACTGTTATTTAACACTGGTTAGGAAATGACAGGCTGTCAGTACTGGTTGGGAAGGAGCGTCGAGGAGCCATTGTTCTTTCAAATTAAAACATTTAAACATTTAAATCCAAAGCTAGGACTGCAGGCTCATTTTAATTATTCCTTTTGTCTTTTGGAAATACTTTCCTGCTGATGATCACACAGCTGTCACATACACATTACCTTTAGTCAGGATACATGACAGTGCTTTCCTATTAGCTGTCATTGTCTTACAAGGAAAACTGAAAACCACTAGAGCAGATATATTAATTTCAAAAGGAGACACTGCTGGCAAAGTTATTAAAATAGAAATATCTGAAGACCCAGATTCGTTGATTTATAGCGAGGTTCTGCTGCAATGTCTCTTGGCAGCTGAGGTGACTGGATTTTTTTGTCTGTCTTCTGGAGATGCCTACAGTCCTGTCTGATCCCACTCCGTCAGGCTGAGGAACAATATTCAGAGTAGTCAGTGATGTGTTAGTCATTCCTCCTTTGTAAATCATTTTTGTCAGCAAGATAAATATTTTACTGCTCTACTATATGTAGTAATCTTAAGCAGTCGTGAAATCTCAAATCTCTTCACTCTCTTTACCTGCCAATCTTGATTCTCTACCATTAGTTACTGAACTCAACTTTAAATATGAAACATTAAAGAAATCCTGAAAAATATTAACTGCATTGGTTAAAAATGTATGGAAGCACTGCAGTTCCAGC
This sequence comes from Todiramphus chloris collaris, assembly GCA_025345505.1. NCBI lineage: Eukaryota > Metazoa > Chordata > Aves > Coraciiformes > Alcedinidae > Todiramphus > Todiramphus chloris. The sequence continues at coordinate 7,493,143 of JANVCC010000271.1, forward strand.
ACTGGCTTTGTAACGGAGGATCAGTTATCAGAACGGTAGGAAAAAGTGCAAAGTTACCTAACTAAGTTTTGTCATAGAAAAATGATGCTGCTTTATTCCCTCTCTGAAGTTGCCAATATTAATCAAAAAGCTGAGGGGCGAGTTCAGGTCTTAATAACCTCAAGCATATGTTTGAATGGTTTCATAAACGCAGAAAAAGAAAAACACATCGTGGGTGTATGGAGGGGAACGGCAGCATATTCACAGGCATACTTTATCACTGTTCTCCTTTCAGCTGTCCCCTTGCCTCCTGTTTTACCTCCTTTACTTTTCCTCTTCGCCTTTGCCTCTTCCATGCCCCTGCAGCATCGTGACCCCCGTGGAGGGCTGTCCGTGTTCTGCTCCCGAGCACGCGGACGCGTGCCCTGCTTTTGCTGTCGCAGACGTTTAAGTGGCTTTGCAATCCTCTGTCGATGCCAGCGTTGCCAAGACCCACGGGCAAATGAATGTGTTCTGTGGTATTAGCTAAAATAATGGTTCTTTAAATGGATTCCTGTGAGAGAATTTCTGGTAGGGTTGTTTTGGCTTAGCATCCATGTAACTCATTCTCGGGTTTCTGAGCTGCAGCTATGGAGTTTACCTTTAAGACTTAAACCTACATGTTGCTACAGTTAATCATGATGCACAATATATTGTTTTTCCTGGGTGATGCTTTTTCAGTGGTTTCCCTAGGAGAGGTTTCAGTAGGCAGTCTTGGGTTCTGGCGCAGCAGCAATATTATCTTTCATGGATATTCTCTTTTTTTCTTATGAGCAATTACAGTAAACAGAAAATCAAGAGATCTACACACAAAGGCAGGATGGAGTTATTTGCCATTTGCTGTCCAGCTCGGTACAGCTAATTACATATGCCTCTTTCATGTCTAATCTCTTGAAATATATAAGGCATTTTATTTTCATTTGTATTTCTTATGTTGGTTTGAAAATAAAACATATGCAATATGTTTTCCTGAGAGATCCAGGAGTGTTTTAAGAAGGGCAAACCAAATTGATTTAATCACAGGTATTGTTACAGGCTGTTTTTTTGATGGAATGTGCTGTGATTGCTGCTGCTAACAGGAGATTTTTATCTTTTAATTTGTTATTCAAAGAGAATATGTGTGTCCTGAGAATGAAGTATGCAATGAAAATAAAAACAATAAACCCAACAACAAAGTCATAGGAGGGAAAGATTGTTGCGTGGCAAGAGTCCGTATAAGAACACCGGAGCATCGGAAACAGCTTCCCTGCCTCATCATTCATATGATGAAATTATGGGGAAACAAACTTTCAGACTCCTGCTACTTTATGTAAGTTCAGGGGGAGGAGATGACTTATCCTAGGAGCTACTGAGTTGAAGTAGAAATAACCTGATCCCTGGTAGTTTGCTTTTTCTGTGAATGTGACACACGGAGCCACTGTCACAAATGGATTAGGAAGACTGGAGAAGCTGGGGGTGGGAGGTGTGTGTGCGGGTGGCTGGATTACCTGATTGCAGTGCCCGTGGCTTACAGCAGGTTCGGAGTGGATGCCCTCGGAGTGGGCAGCTCTGGGGTGTGCTGGGGAGAAGCACGCTCGGCCGCAACCATCCCCGCAGGAGCAGCTGCCTTCCGGGAAGAGGGAAGGATGGATTTAGCAGAGGTCATGTTTGATGGCTACAGACTGGATGCCATCAGACTGGAGGAAAAAGAAATAATTAAAGCTTTTAATATTCTATTATACAAGTTTTCACTTTAGCCTCATTATACAGAACAATCTGCACTTCGACGAGGTCCATTTTATGCTTCCTTTCTCTTCCCCCATTCCATTAACGGAGTCGCAGAACATGAACAGCTATTCATGTAAAAAATGTTCTGTCCTATATTGTTTGCTTTTAAATTGCTTGACCTAAGCTTTGTTTTCACAGACTAGACAGTGTGACTTGTATTTGTTAAACCCTAATTTCAGGCTTGCTCTTTTTTTTAATATGGAAAGCTCCCCTTCAGTCCCCTGTAGGTGTGATTCCAAAGGTAAGGAATATACCCCTTGACTGTAAGAGGCAGCCAGTGAAGGCTCTACGTTCAGGAGGTGGCACATTTGTATCACCCCAAATGGAGATGTTGACCCTATTTCTTTGTCTAGCTACAGAACCCAACCTTGCCACCGTGTAGTGATCAGCTCCCGTGGCTGAGCTGTAGCCTGCATTACTCATTTTGCAGGTTCTCAATTCAGTTTGACTTTGGCCCCAGCAATGTCCATGGGGCTCTTCCATATCCTTTTGAGCTTACACAAACAAATACAGGAGAGAGCAAACTGTTTAAAGTCATAATATGAGCAGGCAACGTAACACAGATGGTTTTCCTGGGATGCCACAGAGATCAATGTATGCACAGTTTCAGGGTTCCTTTTCTTTCAAATTAACATTGTAAGGTCTGGGGAAAAAAAGTCCCAAGTGAAACAGAGAAATTGTTTGGAGTACAGCCAGTGGTTAAACATTTTTAGATGAGTGTCTGAAGTTACGGTGCAGCACAGGTGACTAACAGACACCCATGATCACCAGCAGGTCTCTGCTGGAGAACTAGCCATTATTCAGCACAGACAATCAAGGGGGTGGTTTAATTTGAGTGCTGCCTGAAATAGTGGACTAGTGATTGGAAAATGCTGTGGGTATTTGTGCTGATCCTCCTCGTAGATTCTGGTTGCTTTTCATATCTTTGTGTACAAATAAAAAGAATTAAAGAGCATCACTCTTGGAGTGATGACATATGTGGTTATGAACAGCTTCTGATGATGTTTAAATGCAAATGTGAACTTGAGGTGCTTTCTGAGCTGTAAAAGTCAGTTATTACAAGGGTTCTTCATTGGCGGGATGATTATTCTGTTCATATTGTTCAAGGAAAAAAAAATCCATCAAACTACGGTGTATAAATGAGGAAACACTATTTTCTATTCAAGTGAAGGTTTAGAAATCATTGGTTATTTCTCTGGGCTTGGTTTTCATAACAGCTGAGCTGGGAGCTGTAACAGGTGCTACAGGGCAGAACAAGCACAGTGCATTTGCGTTTTTGTTCTTACAAAGCGTGTGGATCAAAATTCACATCTACTTCTTACATAGAAATACATTTTTCTGGTGGAAACATTTGCATACGAAAATGAAGACTTCTGTCGTAATGCATGTTCTAAATCATCTCATACCTATAAACTCGCAAGTGTTGGATCTTGTCTGGGCAGTGCTGGTGCAAATTTTAATAGGGTGATTTTCTTCTGACAGTTGTTTTGTTTTTGCTGTGCTGCTGTGATGCTAATTCTTGTGTTAGTACATTGACATCTGCATTGAATGTTCGGATTCTGTCTTCTGTATATGGAAATATATGTATCTCTGCAAATGTCCATCAAATTCTGGGTTTATATTAAGCTAGGAAATGAAGATACACAAATGAAACTCTGGGAATTAACTGTGTCAGCCTATAACAGCTAAATATCACAAAGAAATCAAGACATACAATCTGCTTAGCTAAAAACCAAATTGAGTATATTAAAATATGCAATGCAATTAAAATGTCACTTTAACATGACAGAATATTAGGGACTTTTATCTTAAAAATCTATGGCAAGATTCTGAGTTGGGTAGTAATGTGAGAAGCTCACTTGGGAACCAAGCGTTCCAGTGAAACAGATCTCAGCTTGTGCTCTGATAAGGATTCTGCTGTGAAAGTGCCAGATGAATGATAGAATCATGTTTTGGTGCTTTCTTGTTCCATACTGGGGCAACTCCTGGATGCCTCTGTAGTGCATCACTTTCATACAGTCTGGCTGCAGGCGGATGCAAATGAGGAAGAAGCTTCCTTAATGGAGCTGAGCTGGAGCATCTCACTTCCGAATTATAATCCCTCTGGTATTCCAGTGGTGAAGACTTCTCCTCTGGCTGCCAATTGTACTGAATTGAGCCATGGCTTTGTGATGTATACAAGCAGTCACCAGGGGTGAAGGGAGATCTTTTGACCTAAGGCAAATGGAATTTAATCTCTGGCCCTTGGAGGTTTCCTTTATAGTTAGAGTGGCTTCTGCGTTCTATCCGTGTGCCTACTGATTGTTGGAAAATTGGCTTACCTTATTAATGTGTGCCAAGTCACTTGGATGTAGTGCATCTGGAAATACCCAGGGGTGTTTTTTTCTTATGTATAAAGTTGGTCTTTACAGCTTGAAAAAAAGTACTTAGCTGTGCATAATCCTGGCCTTTCAAAATTTCTTGACATTAATTATGGCAGCTACTTTTGCAACTGTTCACAAAGTCCTGGCCAAGAAAGGACTTAGGTAGATGTTCAGCTTTATGCACTGATCACGTTAACTTGAATAGGTAAAATAACAGCATAAAAAGTTAGTACTGGTGCCAATTTTCAAGTCCTGTGATGCTTGCTTTGGTACTTCCCTACTCATCCCCAAATAGTCTGGGGCTGTAAATCCAATTGCTTTTGCTGCAAATTTTAGTGACTGGGTCCACAGGAGAGAGATAAAGTACTTGAAAATATGTTCCTTTTTAATTGGGATGTAAGAATAGGCACTTTTTTATGTGCATCTGTAATTTTCTGGAAGCTCCAAGCTCAGGGTAGTTAAACTTGTAATATACAGGGAGAATTGTTGTCTTTATGCACACGTATTGAGATAAAATCTGATTGCCAAAATATGAAAGAAATTGTTTCGATTGCCAATAAAATGACTAGGAAGACACTGTATGACTAAATGGGGGTTTTTAATGCAGGATGCCCTCCTTCGTATTGTGTCCGGGGTCAGTTCTCATCTCAGTTATCCCACTGCAGGTTCCTAGGAGGAAAATGCCCTGAATGAAATTCCTGAAGGCAGAGCTTACATGCTGGTAACCATCATGAATTCTGCACTGAACAATTAGTGCCACCATTCACTTTACTGCCTTCAGCCGAGCCTTTCTCGCATCTTTCCAGAGGTTAACAGCATCTTCACGTTGCTGCTTTTGTCCCCAACAAGGTGTAAGCCCCAGGGAGGGGTCCCCAGAGGAAGAGGGGTGTTTTTATCCAAATAATCACGCAGCGTTACACTCCAGGAAAGCCGGGGCTTGTGTAAGGCTGGGATCTCGTTGGCAGTGACTGCTACAGAATAGAGCCACCTGGTGATTTGTGCCTTGCATTGCTCGGTAGGAAGCTGGAGCTGAGGAGCATCTTTAGGGCTCTGTCTACCAGGGCCCAGGCTGGGCAGGTGTGCTCAGCTCTCCTGCTCCGACTCCAAGCGAGGCTGTGCTGCCCAAGCAGCACTTGGAATTCTCCTTACCTGCTGGCAGGGGTGGCAGCAGTGAGGAAGAGTCATGGCACAAGAAACTGGTCACAGTAGATGGATGCTGCAGGCTGGGAAAGAGTGGAGGTGAGCAAGCAGCGAAATAAGGGGACACGTTTTCCTTGTATTAACCACCAGGAAGGTTATTCTGTTTGAGACTGTTTATTAAACTGCTGTATGGTTTCTGTTGTCTGTCTGTTCATACAGTGAAGAGGCACAGTAATGAGCACTGCTGCCTCTGGATAAATGCAGGTAAATGGTATCATCTCTTTTTTTTTTTTTTATTAGAGCTGTATTTTGATAACTGTTGATCTGAATATGTTTCTTCCCAGAGTTCGTAGCTCTAAATATGAGTTCTAATTGCTCTGCTTATCTTATGTTGTCAATCGGATGCTCACTTTTCATGTAGAAACCCCCACGGTTGCCATGCTGAGAACACGACAGAGAGCAAGGCAGATGTATAGAGAACATCAGAGCAACATTATCAATTTTTACCAACTAAGAATCAGGCTCAGAAAGCAAACCTGAGAAGTCAGTGGTTTTTTAATGTTGTGGACATGCTCTTAGGACCAAACTAACTTTGCAAGGTTAAACCCCCCCACCTTTCTGCCATTACATCCATTACATCTAGTCAAATGATGCCAAATAGACAAAGTTATCTAAAACATAGTAATCATCATTTTGCACCCTTTTTGATAAGTAATTTTTACTTTTTTTTTTCCTTTTTTTTTTTTTCTTTTTTTTTCTTTTTTTTTTCTTTTTTTTTCCCCTGGTCTCTTCTGTTTCATCCCTTGAAGATCTGCTGATTGACAGAGAAAGTCTCTTTGGGACTGTGAGGCTGTATCACTTCGGCGTTTGGGAACAGGGTACCAAAGTGTTTGCTTCCTACAAGGGGATGAGTTAGGTTTAGATCTTGAACCTATTCACGTATGTCCTGCATCAGCCTGGAGAAGTAGCCTAGTCTCGTGATCATCCTGTATTTACAGGAAGATAACTTTCCTACAAGGATGTGTCTGGGAGAAAAATCTGAAGTACTTGTGAGCATTCAGATAGTACAGTCACGGGACCCACAGATGCTCTTCAAATAGCAGCAGTTGCCAAAGTTGTGCCTTCTGATCTCAGTGGGAATAATCCCCAAAGGAGTGAAACCATCAGGATTTACCCAACTTGCAGGGAATTCTAAAAAATTAAAAAAAAAAAAAAGAAAAAAAAAAAAAAAAAGAAAATATTTCCTAGCATTCCTTTAAGTTGAAACCAGGGGATAAAATAGAGCATGCAAAATTCACCACAGCTGAATTAACAGGAGAGGAGGTTGTTATATTTAAGCTATGCATTTTTCTGTAATTAAATGGATTTCACAGAGAGTGTTCCTTCTCAAGGAGACAGTCTCTTAATTGGCAGTTATATGGGGTTAATGAACTACTTAAAGTACAGAGGGGGGAAAAAACCCCCAAAACCTTATTGCCAGAAAATCCAGTACCAGAGGAAGCTTTAACCAAAAACTGATGGGATCAGAGGGGCTCTGAGAGAAGGCACTTTGTGACAGGAACGGTCGGAGGGAGTGGGGATGCTGCAGATGAGAAGGAAATGAGCGCTCGAGGGAGAGCCAGTCATATTAAGGAAGCCATAAGTACCAAAATCTTAAATAAATAAGAGCCAGGGGGTGCGGATCTGAGAGGAGATGGTAGATCTGATTATTTTCTTTCTTAAAGTGCTACTGTGGGGAAATTGGAACAGTCTCAGTTTGTGTTATTTCTGCATTTGTGAGGTTGTTCACTTAACCTGTGCAGTGACCTGGAATACTCAATGCCACCGAGACAGAAAGAGTAACTGAGAGACTTGTGATTTCAGGGAGGAATTTTATTGAACAGCGGCGGATTTACTTTACACTTCAGTAGCAGGTGATAAGAGAGGAATTATTCAACATGCTTTTCTTATTCCGGCCCTGGGAGGTGGTGTAAATTTTGAGAGCACAGAACACAGTGCCTCCTATCATGACAGTGGAATCTGTTTTAAAATTAAGATGAGAAGTGCCATGTTTCACAGACATTGTTTAAGTGTCTCTAGCGTTCCTCTGAACTTAAAGTTTTTAAGTCATGGTAATTCCTTTTGACAAGACATGTGGACAAGAGCGGAATGCTGAAGTGATTAAGAGACGAAATTTGAGATTTGCGTAGGAATTTCAGAGGGCAATGGTTTTGGCAATGTACATAAACACTAGTTATCATGTGTCAGTCTGTATTAGACCCCACTTTTCCTATCTTTCCATGGGCAGATGTTGCTTTATTCACTTTATAGGTTTGTTGAGGATTTGCGTCTACTGTTCTGGCACCCTGAGGCTTCCCATCAACCCAACCAAAAAATTCATGTCATAGAGGATTCACCTTTTCCCATTAAATTAGATACTCCTGGGTGGTCATCTGGAAGCTTCCCCCTCCCTCTCCATTTATTTTTTTTTGGGTGGGAGGGGAGCTGGGAATCTGAGTAGACTTGATTATTGGAATTTGACTTCATAGGTGATGATAACCAAGGCAACAAACAGAACAGACTTCTTACCACAAGAGAATCCCTTTGACAGTGGAAACGAAAAGGCTGATTTGAAAGAATGTGCACACCCACAAGCACAGTTTGCTCACTGGCTATTTCTCCACGTGATAGTCTGTGTCCGTGTCGTTGATAGGAGGAGATGCTGTGCGTAGCTTCGTGCATGCAGGAGATGGTTCGGATCAAATCTTAAAATTCCAATCAGCTTTCTGCAACTCCATATTGAATTCATCGATACAGTGCTTTAGGTTTTTCACTCAGAGGTGAAGCATGATGAAACCCTTTATTTGTTAAAGAACAGTGACATGCTTAATAGATCTTTAGTAAGACACTAAAATAACGGTATCCCTGTGATTTAGCCCCTTGTCAAAGGGAGGAAATCAGGCAGTCTCTTTTTTGGCAAGTGCTGACATTACTGGTGAAATTTGTGAGCGGATACGCTTTGGATTGTTTTACTGAACTGAGGCCTGAGTATGGAATAACTCGGAGTCTCATCAGGAATTTCTCTGGAAAAGAACTGGGCAGTGGAAGCAAACTAGGTCAGGGAGTTTCGTGACGTAGATGTTCATCCAGTGGAGACAGACTTGTACCAACGTAGTTTTGCTAAGAACAGAGTCTCTTCAACTTCAGAAACTTGGGAATACAGCAGAAAAGAATGATACTTTCATCCAGGTCCTGCATTTTTACATTTTTCCCTATTTAATAAGCTAAAGCCTGGAGATGTAGAATTTGGTACATGTACGAGGCAAGTCTTTGGAGTTACTGTAGGTCTTCAAAACACAAGGGGTTTGGTTGCAGTGGTTGGGTTTTTTGTTTTTTTTTTTCTTTAATGCTCCTTTATATCTAAAGGTTGTGTTTCCAAATCCCCACTGAAAGCCAAGAGAAACTTTGATCATAGACACTGCCAACGCAGGGGTGTTTGCTGAGGGAGCAGAGTGGGCGTTCTCTCGCGGAGCACAGAGATGAATGCCCAAGAAGGATATTCAGGGGAAAGGCTTTTTTCTGTCTTGAAAAACAGCGTACTAACCTTCAAATTTCCATACCTTTAGATAAAAGTTAATAATGTATGTGTATGGGATATGCTGGGGTAGTCTCCTATCCACTTATCTGGTACGGCTGAGATCAGAGTACTGGCCAGGTGCCTCTGCTGCTTTGAGGGTCCTTCTAAATTAGGACAAGGATTTTAATTTTTCTTCAAGAAGAGTTTTCAGCTGCTCATTGCTGGCTGCACTGCTTTAGGATAAGGCAAGAATTTTGACCTGTTTACTTTCACCTAATGCTTGAACTGTACAGTATACCATAGCTTTAAGCTGCTGCAGTGGCTGGTTGACTTGCTCTGAATTTAAAACCGGATTCTTCTGATGGTGGTTCTGGCCGATCTCGAATAGGCAGAAATCCCTAGGGCTAGGGTAGCATTGGGAATAGGCCTGTGGGCAGCTCCTTAAGAGTGGTCAGTTTTTACTTGAGGCTTTAAGTATTGTGCATGGTCTGCATTCTTTTGTGCTCCAACAGCAACAAGTTTGGGCTTGGCACGTGTTGGGGGGAGTAGCTGCTCTTCACCGAGGTACTTGTACTTCTCTACTAACACAAGTCTTCATTCAAAGCTGAAAGAAGGTATGGAGCCAGAGACACTAAGTACCATGTGCAGTACTGAGATAGCATCGGAACAAAGCTAAAGATTTCCAGTGCTGCCCAGGCATGAACGCTGCTATTAAAAGTGTCCAAGTGTGACTGCCTTTGATCCAAGGCTGGTGCCGATCTGGTGGAACTGACAGCCATTTAATGGGAAGCAATCGTGTTTGATCCTACGTGGCTATTGCTTTGCTTCTTTTATCTTAAAGTAATTTAGAGAAGAATTGTATGAGTAACAAGTATGCACTTAACAGTGGTTAACATGACCTCAAAGGCACGGGTCAGTGCTTGGATCTACAAGCTGAGAAACTTGAACTGCCACCGTGCACGTGAGTACCATATAAACTTTCCTAATAAAAGCCAGGAATTAAAAGTTACTGTTATTTAGGTTTTGGTCTACTTTTGCAGCTGTTTGCTCTCGTCTAAAGAGCCAGGTCAATCAAGAAGTGGTATGAACACTGAATCAATTTTCTGCTCTGAATTGGGGTATCTATTCCTGGTAACTTTTAGGCAAAAAGTGACCTGCCGCAATTTATACGATACACGTGCCTGGTTCTACACTGTCTGCAAACCTATACTTAAAGGCACCTTTAAGGCAGTAATTCTATAGTGAAAAGGACTTAACTGAGCAAAATGTGCTAATCCTGCCTGAACCAGGGGAATGACTTTATTATTTTCACTGTTCTCATGCCATCATTATGATCTAGTGGTTTCCCTTCATGAATGAGAACAGTAGCCTTGCCTCTGACCTCCATTAATGTATATCATAAAAGCTGCCTTTATAATATGCTCCTTAGGAAGACCTCATTCCCTTGCAACCTGTTCTTTGGTGACAGTTTGGGGACTGTTATAGATTCCCATGAAACTTATCAAATGGATGTGATGACCCCACTGTCGGAGGCTGTGTGAGCCATTACTGAGCCCATATTGGATGGTCCATTCATTATTATGTTAGCTCTTTAAAATAACATTAGTAAGAAAATAGTTGGATAAAGTCAAACATTTCTAGGTCCTGTTGTAATAGGCAAAACATGCAACTACCAGAGATAGGATTTGGAGAAAAAGAAGCTTTGATCTTAACCAGTACAAGATGTTCATCTGTTGTTGCAAGTATCTTGCCGTAGGTATTGATCCATCCCCGAGTCCTCTAAAAAGGAGGAAATCAGAACTGAAATGCTGCTTGTGTGAGGCAACATCTCTTCATGACCGCATGTATTTGAAGTGATGGACACAGCTTGTTTTTAATTTCAGCTGCATAATGTAGTAGCTATTTGCATATTATTTAATAAAGCAGAACTTTATGGAAGAGTGAAACAAGTAGCAAATAGCAACTGAACAGCACCTGCAGTGAAATGCAGCCAAAGGCTCTGGACTGTCCATACCTTCAGAGAGAAGAATCTCAGTTTTCCCTTCAGCTGTGAGTCAATTGTTGGAAGAGTGGCCAAAGCTAGTAATGTGCTTCACGAACGTGTGCACTGTAGAGGATTTCCTATTGTTACTATTTGAGATTTTTTCCATCACGTGTGGTGTCAGTTAATCCTAGCTGTATGTAGCTTTGGGAAAATCACTTAAGTGTTCTTTGAGTTTCCCCTATAGTCTTTCTTTCATAGAAATGTGCAATAACTTGTGTGTGTGTGTGTGTATATATATATATACACACACATACAGCAGTTAAAAGGATATGAAACATTTCTGTCTTATTTTAGTCTGATTTATTTTGTGAAAACAGAATAATGCAGTGTGATTAATGAATTGGGGATTGTATTGATCAGACCATCACTGTCGTGACCTATTAAAATCTAGGATGTTTTATCAGTCTTCTAAATTGGATTCCAAATCTATACATAGGTAAGGATATAGTTGTTAAATATTGTGCTAGTAATACTAATGTACGTGAAGAGCAGATGTGTTTGAAGTCACAGAATCGTGGAGTAGCTGAGGCTGGAAGTCACCTCTGGAGTTTATGTAGCTTCTTCTCATGTTTAAATGGAATTGCCTGTGTTTCAGTTTGTGCCCATCACCTCCTGCCCTGTCACTGGCCAGGGGGCAGCCTTGGTCCCAGGGACCATGGTGGTGCAGCTTGGGATGCTGAGAGTCCCCAGGAATACTGAGGGCAGCGCTTGCATTTTTTTTAGCTGTACTTTGCTGGTTCCACTTCTTTAATCCATTATTTCCTCCAGACAGTTCTGGTCATAGACTAGTTATGTTTGATGGCCTGAGCTGTCAATATTAAGTATCATGACACTAGTAATAGTAACTTTTTCACTAAGCTCTGCATTTCTGGGAGAAGATTTTCTATTGTGGTAGAAGTGCCGGGCATGGAAAATCCTGCTTCGGTAAGTCAGAATGAAGTTACTGTGGAGTAAATCTCATTTAATGCTTTGAAACGTAAGAGCACATTCCTATTTTGATACACATGGACAATAAATCAGGTCTCGTGAAGCCGTTATCTAAGAATAGCAAAGTATAAAGAGAAACAAAATGAATTCATGCTGCATATAGATTTAAGTGTTAGCCCTTTCTAATATCCAGGATCTTTTTTCCTTTACAGTGTAATGACCTCTCACAATTTCACAACCATCAGTTGCTATTCTAGAAAGCCAGCAATACTCCTTCTCACTCATGAAGTACTAATTTGTTGTATTTGTTGCCTTTTCATATACTTGCTTTACACTTTGACCAAGAAAATCTGGGGCATGAACACTGTCTCCTTGGCTGTCTGGAGGATATTTTCTATTGTTGTTGGTAATATAAAGCAGCACCTTTTGGTTAGCTGTGCTCAAATAGCTGTTGTTTATCTAAATAGGAAATTTCTTTTTTATTAAAGCTCTTGAGATGTTTCTTGTCTTGGTTGTCCCCAAGCTCAGGAGCACCTGTGATGGATTCTGTGGCATGTGCAGCCCCAGGATGGAGGGAAGCTCCCAGTCCTGGGCTGGTTTCAGGCTTAGGGTACTGAGCGTGATTTCAGCACCATCTGGAATTTACATCATGCCTTCAGCTAAGGCAATATTTTCATCCTTCAAAAAGGAATCCAGTTTGGTGCTAATTTTTCAGAAGCAACAAGCAAAGTCTACCTTCTCCCATGTTTAAATTCCCATTATTTGAGTCAGTTGACTGCCTAACTATTTAAAAGTCCCGCAGAAGAAGTTGCTGTGTAGTTTAAGGTTACAAACACTTAAGTGTCAGTGTTGTGGTTACCACGCCTGTTTGGATACCCTGCTTACTGAGATCTTTGTAGGTCTTTTCTCTTGGGTTTTGCTTTGTATAGTTAATGTAGAAAGCAGAACACAAAAGAAGAGATTTCACAAAATTAACATCTCACATTAACAGTAGGGTAGGGATATGTTGTCCTCCATGGCATCATCTGCTGCTGACATTCAAGCAGTTCTAATTACTTTAATGACTCCCACAGGCCCCTCTGTAACTGCTGGATGATGCCTGAGGACACTCTTCATAGGTGGGAGAATAAAGCCAGGGAGCAACCAGAGAATGAACTACTCTTCTTGCAGGCAAAAAATAATAAAAGAAATATGTTACTAAAAGACTATGAAGTTATTAGGCCAGATGCTTTCCTCTTTCTTTGCCACTCATACCTTCTCATTCTGCTCCTGGGGAATGCTTGTATCTCTGAATTACTTTGGATTTCAGAATCAATGCAAACCCTCTGCTGTTTTCTATTCACTTCTTTTTATATATATATTTAAGTAACTAATTTACTCAGAATTTTTTTTTGGTTGAGTTGGGCTGTAAAGTTTTCCTGTCAAACTCCGTGAAACATCTTGATAGTTACTAGTCTTCATTTTTCATCCCATTTTTATATGGTGAGCTACAAATGCCTGAGATTATTTGATTGTTCCACCTGGTGGGAGAAGATTGACATGTTTTCTTGGCATCACAGGTTTGTCTTTCTCCTTTTTTGTAATCTTAAGACAGTGCTCACTTTCTTGAGATGCACTTCCATAATGGAATTGTACATTATTATTGGTGTTCTTTGATACAAAAGAAATTCAATACCTCTGGAGCTATAAATATCATTGATTCACTCCAAACAGAAAGATACTGCAATGTTTTTTAGATTATTAAGACTTTTCCATTTACTCTCTGATGGGGAAGAGTTATGAATTTGGTAATCATTATGCCCTAGGTGACTTAGGTTAAGCAATCAAAACCTCTCTTTAAAACACAATTATGATTGTTTCCAACATTTAATTTTTTTTTTCTTTTTCAAAATACTATTTTTTTAATGCCTCGAGCACTTTTTGTTTACTATTTCAAAGAACTGCTCCTGTGGCTTGTGTTACAACAGAGGAAAGCCTTAGCTGTATGGTGGATTATAGTTCTCCCCTGCAAAGCTTTTATGGAATTATTCAAGATGTTGTAGTAGGAATCCAAGCTTGCAATAAATGCGTGGATTTCTTTTTCTCTAATAAATGCTTAGGATGAAAAATCTCAGTCGTCTTCATGTAGATTTCCATTTCTTGATCAGCTTGCTTTAAAAGGAAAAGAGGAAAAATTTAGAGAAAAGTGAGGAGAAAAAACACTTCTTGGAGATGCTAACGTGAATCTTGTACAGTTGATACTTGTTTTAATAAGTGATAGAAAAGCATACGAGGCAGTAATCTAACAAAAGTTTGTGTGGGTGGTTATCCATCAGTCAATAAAATACGCGGGGATACAATAACGGAAGAGTTTTGTATAGGCGTGCACATGAATTCTATGTGAAATTTAAGTTCTGAATATCAAAAGTGCCATTTTAAAAAAAAAAATTCAGTTACACTTCCCTAGAGTGTAACGGAAAGGGGTGGCCTGCGCTGCACACGCCTTTGCTCGCACGGCTGGAGGGGGATGCTCAGAGTCAGGTGCTGCACGGGTGACTTTGAAATCAGTGGTGAGGTTCCTTTTAAATTTTATGGGGACAAAGTTGCAAATATAAAGAAGCCTGGCCAGAGTTTGTGACTTCAGATATGCTGCTGTGCACCACGCTGGTGTCCAGGTCAGGTCAAACACAAACACCCTGCTCTGTTTTGTTTAATTTCTTAAGCTGATGCTTGCGAAGGCTGGGCAGCAGAGAGCTCTCAGGACAGAGTTGGTGGGGCTGAATTGCTTTCCATCACATCTGCTCTATGCCCAGCAATACCCTTACAACCAAAGAATCTTCCATGAGGAGAAGCCTAGACGTGGCATAACCAAAAAGAGTTGTGAGATATATGCTGTAAACCATCAGTCTTGTTTTCTTTAAGATGCTCCAGAAAGTTTTGCTGTGGTGGGTGTGAAGCACGAGTTAAAGCGGATTAAATGGTGTGTGGATGTCAACATTCAGCAGAAAAACAGCTTTAAAGCTAAAGACCAGGAGGGTGGCTGTGCTCTCTTGTGGGAGTTCATACTGGGATTTAATGTACTGTGACTTCTGTACGTTGGCTTCTCGTCATTAGTTGATCTACCTTGACTTTCCTGAATGTCCTGATGTTGATGTGGCCTTTGTTCCTGCTCTGGGTTCTGCCTGCACACTTAAAGCCACATCCTTCCATGCATGGCCCTTACTCTACAGATACTTCACCATGTCTCTCTTATGTGTAAGTCATTTAATTAACCTTTCAAATCATCTCTTCAGTCCCAGTTAGAAATGTCAAAGTCCCATGGCCTGTTTTAATATTTAAAGTGAGAAACTGATGTTCATCACTGATGCTTCATTTCCTGTAGAATGATGAGCCTCAGAGCCCTTTTATCTGGACCTGATGTGCATGGTGATGCCTCTACTACATTAATACACACTTTTCAGCTGCACTGGTCCTAGTTTAGGCTGATTAGGTTAAAAGAAGATCATCCAGAATGTGATGACGATTCAACATTTATGGTGTTTATCCATCACAGGCTAAATGTATTCTCAGCAGGATATTTAGGGGGAAGACAGGGACAGTGGAAATTCTCTGCTCTGTTGTGTTTCTGATGGGTTTAGTAATGCTCAGTAGAAACAGCACTTCGCTTTTCTTGGTACAGGCATTTCTAACAAGAGTACTCTGTGCTATAAAGGCAATTAATTGCCTGGCTGATGTGCTTACTGTACATCAAAATCTGCTGTTTAATTGTGAGTATGAAACTGTGACTGTGCAAAGGATCAGGTTTTGATTTCCTATGATACTCAGTGTGTTAAGAACAGGAAAATAAGCCTGCGTTCAAGTTGAACGTTTTATTTCCTCTTCTAAAGTAATTGTCAAAGTTATGAAATAAGTTATGCATAACTAGTGGTTTAATTGTCTGATTACATAAAAAATTGTGAACCTGTGGAATGCAATAGTAAAGACTGAGATCTAGACACTTCAGACACATTTTCCAATTACTGTAGTAGAAAACATGAGCTACTGTCACCATCTCAAAACAGGCGTCTAATTCAAGAGTCTGTTGAAAACCCAAGTTCTTTAGATAGTCTGTAAAGTTTCCAGAGGACTCTGACTCATCGTTTGGAGACTACAGTAGATAAGTAGAAGCTTGGCTTGCTGTCTACACCTCTCAACTTCACACCCCGTAACCAAGTGTGAATACTCTCCTGTGTGTCTAAAGCCACCTCTTCAGACTGTGTGTCCATATGTCAGTATAAATGATTTCTAATAGTGTTTTAGCTGATGATTGAAGGTTAAATAAACATTATTCTAGAGCATGATAGTGAAAACTGAAAAACAATATTTGATATATGACAGTGTTTTATATAAAACTGAAGGCTACTTTATAGTGAGAATTGTCAGGAAATTTGCAAGTGGCACACACAGAATTAATTTGCTGCTAGGTTTGAGGATAGGGCAAAATTATTAATAAAAACTGAGGGGAAAAATTTAGATTGGTAGTGCTTTATGATCTAATTTTGAAGGAGGCTTAAATCTTTTGTTCTTTTTAGTAGTACTGTTTCTGCTGATAGAAATCTGTGGACAATTAGCCAGTGGTCAAACTGGAACATTGTTAGAATTGGTTTGACCCAGAGCAGCGTGAGGCAGTAAACTGTCTGAAGATCCTGAAAAGCACTCTGCAACATTCATGACTGTCTAGAAAAGAAAATTTATATGCCTACCCAATTAAAACTCCAGAAATAAATAAGCACTTTAGACACAGTCTAGTTATGCAGTTGGAACTTGGCTGAGATGCTGGGATTTGACAGTCCTTGAGTTAGAGGCGTCAACAGGCAATTAACAGCAGGGTGTGAGAATTGTGGGTCTGCATCCCAGGTGTGGGACGTTCTGACGGTGCCCACCACAACCAACTTCTCTTTATTCCTTGTCCTTCATCAGAGCACCCTGAAATAGCATGAAACATAATTAAAATAATCTTGAACTATCATTATTTTAAGTGCCGCTAATGGCACCATTTGAGACAATGAGATGAAATAGTATCTAATTTCCCTGCTTAATATTGTCCTTTTAATTCCTCTTGCATCAAAGCCTGTTTCTACATAAAATAGCTCTCCAGGAGAATGGTGCTGCATTATAAAGTATCACAGAATTTTGGATTCTTCATCTTCAGATCTTCAAGGAGGAAAGAGTTTATTAATTTTTTTGGAGCTCTTCTGTGGGGGCAATCTCTGCAGAAGAAACTCTGGTTTTAAGAAGCAATAGCACATCTCTGTGCTAATCCTACCATGTTTGTAAATGAAAAATGCGGGGGGATCAGGCTAATTCTAAGGATCTGAGGTTTTGGGTGATCTTGTGTTTGAGTGGTTTTTGTGCCTTTCATTTTCCAGTTCCCCCTCTGGCTGTTGGTTCCTCCATGTGCACGAGCGTGCACTGACGGGTCCGCTGTCTCTGGCAGCATCAGTAGTGACCACGGCTGCCTGCACGTGACTTTAGGTGCCGAGGTCACCAAGTGTAATCTCAACTGGTCTGAATTAGCGGTGTGGCTTCTAAATGAATTCACGTGTCCTTCCCAAGCACTTTTCCTTGACAGCAGATGATGGCTTGAAGCGTCAGCTGCGGAATTCTAATCTGTGGTTTTTTGGGTCTTTGGCTTCCTGCTCGCTCAGCCCTGGTGTGTGTGCACCTTGTGTCTTGCTTGTCACCACAAGCATTTAATTGCTCACCTTGCTTTTCTTGATGCCGTGTTTCAATATGATACTGGTTGGGCTGGGAGGAACCTTGAATGCATTCCTGTGTGTATACTTCAGGAACCAAGGTTCCAAAGGTCCTCGTGAGGCACTAGTAAAACTAGATAGAGTTGTTGTAATCCCAGCAAACCCAGACACAGTGTTTTAAAACCAAAGCTTCGTGGCTTCGGTCACATGCTTCAGTGCTTGCATTAATCTCTAATAGATGTGAACTGTTGTAGTGTTGTATCCATCTAATGTTCTGAATAACAACCTTTTATTATATGCATCTGCACGTGGAGTGATGCGAATTGGTTCAGAGCAGAGACTTTTTGATGCTTGTATAGACAGGATGATCTTTATCCACAGAGATAAGTTACTTTTGCCAATTTAAAACAAAACTAAAACAAAGCACTGTGTTTTGTTTAAGGAGTACCAAAAAGTAATCTCATTCTCCTGGTTGGTTGCTCAACTGTTGACGTGATGTTGGAGATACTGAGCAAGACTGAAGTCTGTACCAATGGAGAATTAGCCAGCTGAGCTTAATAACTGAGCGTTTTGTATTTGGGTGGGAAGAGGAATTCACAGCTTTTTAGGAAAAACAACTAAATTAGGCTTTTATTAAGAGATTAATTTGTGTCAGTGCTTATGTCCTACAAGATTTTCTGTCGTAGGAGAGACTAATTCTTTCCAGACTCAGTTCTGGAAGCTCTGCCTGGTCTCTCCAGCCGCCTGGGTGGCTGAGTTTTCCCTTAATATTAAGAAGAGGGCTGTCGAGTCTGACATAAATAGCTGTCTGCTGTCCACTTTGTCATGCCTCAGGCACGGGGCGTTTCTCGATGTGTTGCAAAGCATGGCTGTGATTAAGGGGAAGATGCCACGGGGATGGTGTCAGGGATAATTCCAGGTCCTCACAATGGTCTTTAGGGAACCAATTTCTTCAGACCATGCAAAGGTACTCTAAAATGGAGCCTGGTCGCTGCCTGGCCTAAGGAAGTTACTGCTTTCTTTCCACTCTTTATCTGCCTCTCTCATTTACTAATGAGCTGCTGCAATACTGCACTCTACTTCTTTCCACTCATATGAGAGGGAAACCAGTGTGTGTGACATCCAACGTCTGCCCAGCAAACCCCTCCTTCACCAAGGGGATCCATCATTCAGTTTTCTTCCATCTAATTAATACAGCCCAGTGCTGCTGGCTTTGGAAGGGCAGGAAAATGAGCCTTCTCTGGTTTTCCTCTTAAGAAAAAATTTTAACTGTTAAATACTTAAATGCAGGCTATTTTTTTTTCCCCCCATCTCCCTGTGAAATGCCTCAGGGCAAGGTTACAGTAATTGTATGTTATGTTGCCCTGCTGTACAGAGTCCCATTATAATGTGGCTCATTTTTGTACCGTTTATCTCTGGGGCATCTCTTGCAGTAGGTGTTGCAGAATGGCAGTGTGGTATTACAAAGGGATGTGTTTTGTGTGTGGATATGCTGGGAGGATGTCTTCCAAGGTGGAGCGGTAAAGACTGGGGTTTGTGACTAAGGAGGGTTTTTCCTTTTTTCCTTTTTTTTTTTTTAATGAGGTGTTGAAAAATTAATTTTTCTTTAGGCAAAATGTATTTTTTTTTTTGTAGGCTAGGTAGAAAATTGTGGTCTTGTAACTGTCAAGTAGTTTGTTATCCTCTGGAGGAGTACACAGTGCACGGCTCTGATAACCAGTGATGCTCCAGTTTTTCACACATCCCTCCTATCCCTGTTTCTCTTCCTAGCTGCTAATTCTGGTCAACCTGACCCACTTCTAACCAGAAGTCTTTATCCAATTCAGGGACAAATTAATCAGGTATTACATGTAAAGTATCAGTTTTTATAAAGTAGTGAAATGTTCCTGAACTCATTTATTATCTTCTTAGAAGACAAATGTGCATTGCTCCTCGAATGGGGCCCCCTTTCTCAGAACTGTACACTGTCATGGTACAGGTTATCTCTTGGGGACTGAAGATCTTTCAGGACACGAATAAATCCCAAGTGCTTTTTTTCTTAATGTTTGCTAAGCCCTTCCTGTTACAAAACAGGAATTTAAGGAGTTGGAACAGATTGATTTAAGATCCATTTGTTTTCCCTCAAATTGCTGCAGCTTTAGAGAATGGGTTAGTTTGTGCTTTGTTCCCTGGTAGGAACATATTTTTAATATAATCCAAACATCTGTGTCTGTCCTCATCATTTGAACTGTGCTCCACAACAGTTCAGCCATGGGAGCAGTTACTATGGATCATTCCTCTTGACCCCAACCACATTTGTCCCCATTAATTCATTTTGTTTTGGAGGATGATTCCCTCTTGGCTGAGATTGAGGTGCCTGAAAGCTTCCCCCCCGCCCCCGGTGCTTTTATCACCTGTTTCAGATTCCAGAACACCTTTATAGCTGCATCACACATGGTTCTGTAATTCTTGTCTGAGCTGGGACCTCTAACGGAAGGACAGCTTAAAAAATACAGGGTACAAAGGGTGGTTTTAGATGTTACTCCAATCAATGGGAGTTAGTCTCCTTGTATTCTGCTCTCCTGACCTATTTTATCCCAGCAGCTAGAAACAGTCTGACTTTCTTACCCTGCATCATTCAATTGCAGTTTGTTGGAGAAGATACTGTGTATTTCAAGGTGTACAGGCAGCAACATTGCCCAGAAGCTCCCTTCTAGCAAAAATGAGAAATGCTGTGAACAGGGGAGGCATTAAAAATTTAAAATGCAACCAGTATTTTCCATATTGTACATACATAAAGGAGTAATAGGAGCCTTTACTAGGGGATCGTGTCTTTCATAGGCAGCTGATCTGCTGTGTGTGTCCAGACTCCAAAAGCTTTCCCGTCCCTGCCAGTCAAACCTGGCACTGCTGCTTTAGCAATCCGCCCCAAACCGTGAGCGCTCCTGTCATCTCGTGGGTAATCTTGGATGCTGCACGCAAATCCTTATGCAAGTTTTCAGTCTGACGGGTTTGAGCTAGACCAGGCATATTTCTGGGAGATGTTCAGCACCATTTCTGTTGCTGTTGGGCTGTAAACTCAGCTCGGATGTTTATCGCTGTCATTTTCGGACCAAGCCTGCTGTGTTCCACACAACTTCTTTTCCTGATGCAGTTTGTCTCAATAAAACGTCACGCGTAGCGGCTTCTCTGCTGGACAGGGATGGAGTTGGTTTTTTGGTTCTGAGTCTGTGGTCAAGCTCTATTGAAGAAGAAAAAGCTTAATCATGGCACAGGAGTTCTTTTTAGAAAACTGTAAAGATGGCGCAGAATATTTATTGAGAACAGAATTTTTTCTGCAAAGCACAAGAGCTTGCACTTCTGAGACAGTCACCTTCACTATTACTGCTGTATCTTGTCTCACTTCTGACATCCTCAGTCATTTTTGCAGGGAGCTCAATCTGTGAAGGCCGTGTTGGTTATCCTTCAGTCAAGGATTTGAAGTCCGTTCAGAGAAAAGACAAGACCAAGTCCATCTGGCTTGGGTTTGGTGGGGTTTTTTTTCTTTCCTTGTAATGCAGAGTAGTGTGTTTTGGCCTTTTCTGTTAGAGAGCCACAGATACTGGAGACAGTGGAGGGGGCTTGGTCTGGCGAGGAGACAGGGGCAGGGAAACTTTCTGGGTGCAGAACAAGGGAGGAGACAAGTACCAAGGCCAAGTGAAGTGTTAAAATAAATTAACCATTCTTTGGATTTGCCAGTTTTCATCTGATTCCAGCCTCAGCTTCCTCTGGCTGTACATGGAGTGCGTGAGGCTGTTCCCAAGGGCCCCAGGGGGCTCCTGATGAATTGCAGGCCTGTTAGGCTTCCTCCTCTCTGTTTAATTTGCTTTTTTCTGTTACAAGGTGAAGTTCCTTTGGTTTTGTCCAGTGGGTGGAATGATTTTTTTGTTTTTCCATCGTGCCCAGAACATGATCTTGTGAACTCTGTAAGAGGATCGGGGCATCAAAGCTCTGGATAAATCTTGCATTTGGATTTTTGTGGCTTCTTCAGGAATGTATCATCATTCATTTTCACCTTTGCGGATGTTGCTTTCTGTATGAAATACAGAATAACCAGCTGCTAAGTGAGTTTCAAATGGAGCTTTTAATTTTCTTCTGAGGAAATAACACGAGCTGTGGTGGTTATAGATCATCTATATAGGAGGCAAATCTAGTTTTTATGAGTATGGTATTTTGATGACAAGTGCCAAAATTATAGAAAAATAAGAATACATACTGCAGATAATTAGTTCTGGATTGTACAAAACTCTAATTTCTATATGGGCAGAGATGAGGAGATGTTTACTGTATGTTGTCTACTGGAAGCATCAGCCAAATGGGTGCAAACTGATTATCAGAGTTCACAGGATTTATCAAGAGAGTACGCGCAGAAAGGACAGAATCTGAGCCAGTTTGTGAAAGGGAATCTGCCCAACTCCAGCTGCCTTCAGCGTCAGGGTATATTGTCTCAGGCAGCTAACAACTCTTGTAGAGAAAAAGAGAACAAGCTTTTTCAAATATTTATCCCACTGACCTGGCTGTAAACCTGTCCTGTCTCTTCTACACTCTTCCGAAGCCCAGGCAGCCATCCCCAGCATACTCTGAATTCCCCTTTTTTTTGCATGTGGGATTTTGCATCTTTGGGGTTTTTTTTCCCCCCACCGAGAGATGCAGTGGTGCTGAATCCCTTGTAGTGGAGGTGGTGGATATGTAGATGGGTCTAGAGGTGGCTGTAGAGGCTGTCGTCACCGATGCCGAGAGAAGCAAGGCTGAAATGCACTTGTTACGACCACTGCAGAACTGGAAAAGTTACTTGGCTGCAAAACCAAAACAAATATTCTCTAGACGATGCCATTTCATGCATCCGCCTCTCTCAGATTTGTTCGTTGTAATGTTTTTTATTTGCCAAATAATGAAAAACATTATTGCCTAAGTTGAAAATGAAAATTAAATTTCTGATACGATATACTGGAGTAATAAAGAAAGAGAGAACATAAAAAGGGTTCTTCTATGATAATTAAAAATTATAAAGTCATTACTTAAACTTGCTTTCTGAATTACAGGGAGAATTAAAACTGCTT
Source organism: Todiramphus chloris collaris (assembly GCA_025345505.1). NCBI lineage: Eukaryota > Metazoa > Chordata > Aves > Coraciiformes > Alcedinidae > Todiramphus > Todiramphus chloris. Next base: position 7,515,750 of record JANVCC010000271.1, read on the forward strand.
GTTTGAGAGCAGAATCCTTGTAGCATTCCCTCATTAAAATTCTGCATTGTCAAAATGGATAAAAATGCATATACAATGACCAATTTTCTTCAAACCTTGCCTCTGCTTTGGGCCTTATCTCTCTCCACAACAAAGCTCACCTTGAAGGGACTGAAGTAATGATATATGTTTGCTGAGCTGGAAAAAGAAAGAAAGAAGCATCTACTTTTTGCAATCTGTGTTCTTTCCCCTCCAGCTACTGAGAAGGAAAAGACCTGTGGGGTACTAAAGCTCTCATGTACCATAAAGTGGTATTATAATGAAAAGTATTACTTTTTATGGCATCTCTACAGTATTAGGGAAAGGCATTTTTCTATAAATGTTAATCTTTAATCTTTATAAATTGCACTCTGTAAGACTAGAAGGTCTGTAAAGCATTTGTCCCGAAGGCTTAGAAGGATAAAAATAGTATTGCAAACTTACTCTTTTTCTTTTTCTTTCTTTCTTTCTTTTTTTTTTCCTAACTTAGAAAAATTAGCTGGTTCAGGGGAGAAATGCATGAGAGCGATGTAAGCCATTAGACTTCCCTTGCAGGTAACCCTTAAGCTGATGTTCAACTTCATGTATCTACTTAAGTCCAGTTGAGTCACTGGGATTTAAGTCTGTACTCAAATTCTGTCTGGAATAGGAGGATTAGAGAATGGAAGCCACAAATGCTGAGCTCCTCTCCCAGATTTCTACCAGCTCTAATCACAGGATACTTTGGGCATATGACACGACCATGCTAACTGATGTTACAGGGAAGCTCTTTCCAGGCAATAGCAAAAAATAAACAGATTGGCAGATAATTAAAACTGTTTTATACATTTTCTGCCTACAAGATTCTTCCCTATTCTTCTTTCCAGTGAATTTTCTTTTACGTTTTATGCCCTACCTCATCAGGCTCAGCTTTTCCTCGGGTACCACTTCTGAGCGTGCTGATTTTCATTGCTGGGACAATGCTTCCAGAGGTGGAGCTGGTATTTTTAAATAACTGAATTGGGTTGCACCCTGAATTTGAACCTCAGTGTTTTAGTTCTACCTTCTTATCAGCTTGCCTAGTGTGTGTGGATTTGTAAAAGCCTGGACTTGGGGCTCACTTTACCGGCTGGTGAACAAGGGGTTGATTAAACCTAAATTGAGAGTATTAACAAATCCCTGCTGAAAGCTGTGATAAGAATCAGCAATTTCCAGTTTTGTTGAACTTTTAAAAATTGGTTAGCTATTCTGAAAAATATGCATTAATGGTGTATTAACACTTGATATCTATTTATCAATGAAACCTTAGTATACTAGAGTATTTATGATATGTAATTATATTCTATAATGAAAGTTTGGGCAATACAATCCCATAATTTAAAAAGCAAAACTTAATTAATTTTTTGTTTGTTTGTTTTACTTTAGGTAAGTGTCTCCGTTCTGAAACTGCAGGAAGTTCTGAATACTGAAAAGCTGGATGCCTGTTGAACAAGTAGACCACCTATGCCCTGCAATTTGGGTAAAATCTGTCACAGATTTGCAGTGCTTTCTGAATTTCCAAGAACTTTCTTATCTCTGTGTAATTTTTGTGCCTGCTTAATGGGCATTGGTGGGCTTACAGTGGAGGGGGTAGACTCACATGCAAAATAGACTGTTTTAATTTAGAATCAAGTTTGAGGTTGAGTGTAGGTAAAGACTGAATGGAGTTAATGGAGTAAACCTACAAATCACCTCCTACCTGCTGCTACCTTTGGGGTTTTAAATTTTTTTTTGGTTTTTGTTGACTACAAAGTCACATTAACTGTTCAGCTGTGTGTGAGTGTGCAGACAGGCTGAAAAAATCTGGTGCTTCTTCATCTCAACAGATCCTTGACGATGCCACAGAAATATTGTAGTGTAAATATCTCTAATTTTAACTTTTGGAGATTTTTGAGCCATGGAGGGAGGATTAAGGGCTGTCAAGTTCTTGTAAACAGTTTGGTTTGCAAAGTGCTTTGCTTTGGTGCTGGTAGCAGCAGAGATTGGTTTTTTCAGTAATGCACCATAAGAGCATGTGTTGCTTCTCCTGAAATTCAACCCTCCCAAAACTTAAAGAGCTGGCAGTGGCTGGCTTAGGAAAGCAAAAAAAAAGTATCCTGGTGCAGTGCTATGTTTTTTTGAAGCAGGAATTCCTCCAATTCTGGGAATTCTCTCTTTCCTCTGAAATGAAGGTAGCATCCAGGTGTCAAAGATTTAAAGACCTGGCTCTTTGGTTTCACTGCTGAACTCAGTTCTCCAAGGTTTCAGAGCAAATCCAGTTACACTGTTATTTTGGACTTGAGTGGCTGAACTGCATCTTGCTTCCAAGATTGAAATAATGAGTGTGTGTAGAGGGGGGGAGGAAAAGAAAGAGGTTTTTGTTGGTTTTGGTGAGGGTTTTTTTTTTTTTCTTTTTAATGTAAGGTTAAGAGCCAAATGCACTGCTCAATGCAGATGTAAATTGTAATTGTGGCTTTGTGGTGTATATATTAGAATAATGACCTGAATTGATACTACAAATATAATTACGTCGATTCTTTACTGATGGCTATAAACAGTGACATTTCCCTTGATCTCTGAACAGAGTTAGTTATAAAACACATGCTCCACTTTTATATTCACACATTGCATTCTCATCACTTTTGTCTCTTACTCCCCAAGGGCTTGATTTAGAACAAGTGTCTCATTTAATGGAAAAAATGATGAAACAACATAGACAGCAGTTCAGAGCATTTCTAATGTCAAAGAAGGTGTTTCTTTTTGATTACGTGCCTCAGACTTCATTGCTTGTATTTTAATATTTTGCTTAAGAAAAATATGATGCCAGGCTATTTCCACTTTTTAAATCATTTTACAACGTGTATCTGCTTTCATTGATCTCGGAAATGACTATTACTGAAGTGAGAGCTATTGTGCTGATCTGATTTAACAAATCATGCTCCAAACTTCTCATCAGGTTACCAGGCTGGAAAGAGCTTTTATTTGAAAGGACGGAGTTTAGACATGGGAACTTTGGATGTTGCAGATTTTACTAGTGGCAAATATATACGTCATAGAAATAAGAACTATGCATTAGGAAACTTGGTTGGTATGAACTGCTTCTAATGTAGCCCTGTGGCTACACAAAGGCAACTTCTGCCTTACGTTCTTCCAGGTAGATGCTGAGAGAAAATGCTCACGAATAAGCATTTAAAAGAAATAGTTAATTTTTGTTCAAGAATATTGTTCCTTCAGAATTACTTCTGCTGACTTAACGCTGCTCCTTAGTCTGTACTGCTGAGTTACGGTCGTATTTCTGGAAACAGTTTCTGATTTCTCTCTCAACATCTTCAGAATCATCCCGAGGATATTGTGAAATGAGACCAAAGTAATTGTAACTCAGATTGCTAAATATGCTGTCAGCACAAAGATTCTAAGTGTGATTGTTCTGGCAGTATGCTGTGATCAAGCCACCATGTTGTTTATCCTTATTTAGAGAGGAGTGTTTCTGGAATCTTATTTTAGTAGGCTACAAAAGCAATGATTATAATGTCTTGTTTAAGGAGACAAATGCTTCTGACGGCTTAAACACAGAACAGTTTTGTGTATCGCTCTTGAAGCACGAAGTCAAGACAGATTTCAATCTCAACAAGAAAAATACTGGTAATGGCATCATATTAAAATATTTTAATGTTTCCCGTTTGCAAGAGGTGTGTGTTTGACTTGTAAAACTCAGAGCCAGTAAAGCTGGAGTTTGTGTCATTTTTCTGTGTAATCGGGCTTATACATAAAGAAGTAAAAAATAACGAAAGGTTGTTCCCCCTCCCCCCAAAAAAAACAAAAAATCTGGAATAACTTTTGCCCGTGTCTCTCATTAGGAGATTGCAGAGAAAGCCAGAGCTGTCTTGATTATAATAACCATCTTTCAGCTAATACAACATTACATTAGCGCTTTGCAGTTGTTTTGTAAGTAGATTTGCTTTATTTTCAGTTCCTAGCAGAAGCCTAATGACAGTGGCTTACACTTTGGACCACAGCAAAGAACTGCCACCCAATCTGCTTTTTTACTTTCAGCTGCTGCTTTGGGGAAGTGTCAGATTATTTTGGAGCAGATGCTGTTGGTGAGTGATGCTATCGGGGAGAAGGGAGCCTCAACCTCTAGAAAGATGGGCATCTCTGGTTTAGCCAGTGCCCTACCTCCCCTTGTTTCTGTTTGATGCCCTCCTGCTGGTGATGGTGCCCATGGTCTGAGGCACTACCAGGGCTTGGCTCAGTGCAATTTGACTGCATTGATTCTGTAGCCCCCTGTCGCGTGGCCGCTGTGGGTTTCTCTCTGCACTGATCCACATGCAGCACATTACAGCCCTTACAAATAGAAATGAATCTCTTCAGATCAGACTGAAGTGGCCTGTTTTTTACTTCCTGAGATGCCCCGTTCAAGCATTGCGTGTGGATTGCAAGGGCAAACAGCAGGCTGGTCTGATACGGAAGGTCTTGGAACCACTTTTTTTCATTTAAGTGTAGCATAAACCAGCCAAACCTAAACACTCTTCAGCCCTGCCTGAACCTCAGCGACAAGTGCAGTGAATTTCATCTTGCCCCTCACCTTGACAGAAAGAAAAATTTTGTCTATGTGGGCCCAGGACATGTTGATGCGTATCAGTTTGGGGTGCTTGAGTTGGGATGGACAGACTGTCACATTAGTTCACACAGTACTTTTGTCCTTAGAGACTTCACAGGCACCACCTTGCCTTGGTGTTCAACCTGTTGATAGCCATTGATCTGACTTTGCTCTTTTAAAGCACGTGCTATGGGAAATACCATTAAGAAAGTGAAAGCTGTTGGAAAGTGAAGGGTATGTGTATATTCAGTTATAATACCGAATTAGATGCAGAGAGGTCAGCATATTTCAGTATAAATAGGGGGGTGGGGTGGGAATGCTTAGTCTTATTTCTGTGTTGGATGTAGCACTGGCTGTCTCGCTCTGATTGCAGGTAGAAAATGCTGCTGGTACTTTAAAAACCTGGGGCAGTTACCACTGGAGTTTTAATATTGCCTACGATGATACCTTACTGTGATTAGCTTAGTGATATATTCCATAACCTCTGGGCTATTTCTTTGAAATGTATTTCCATTTTAAAAGTATAATACTATGACCACACTAAGAGGAAAATTACCAAGTTCAGAAGTCATTGGTGCTGAGTATCTTTAATGGCACATATAACACCAGGCTGTCACATTTTGCAAAGTGTGCTTTAAACATGCATCTCTCCCTAATTGAAAAGGCACTGTTGTTTTCCATACGATGTAAAAATATTGCCATTACACTCGTGCAATTCAAAGGAGCTTTTATATAGGTAGGGTTATTTGACTTAGCTGATCAGAAAGCACTAGAGTGTGCCTGGATATTTAAAGCATTGCATCTGTATAAATCATGTGTCAAATACACTTTTCAGTTACAGCGGTATTCGTGAGGTTAGGCAATTGATTTATCCGGTGGAAATAGTCAGCCCTTTCAGCATTCCCAGAGCACGTTTCCCAGTCAGTTGTTACACACAAAAATACCTGCATTAAAGGATGTTAGAAAGGTTGCTAAACAGAGCACACAAACCTTCATAAATCTTCCAATGAAGATTGTCTGTGCAACCTTTATTTGCATCTTGTGTGCATCTGATTTACAATAAAACCTTTCTGTTGTCTCATGGTGTTTTTGCACAGGACCCTGGCCTCATTCAGAGCACAGAAAGTAGGATGCTCAGTTAATGAGCGGCCATTCAATATTTTGTTTTCCTTCCATTAATCAATGTGTCCCCTATGCCTTATTTCTGCTCATAATTCAATCCATGTTCTGAAGATACAATTATTAATTTCCTTTTGGGCTCCTCTGTAGTGCTCATCATTTTAGTATTTGACTGGTTCGTAAGCACTTGGGAGTTTCTTTTCCTGAATTAAAAACTCCTTGTGAGGTAAGGGAGTTCCAGTTTTTTTCCCACGTCGTAAGATTGAATTGACCAACAAGAGATTAAGGTCAAAACTACCCATTAATTTCAGGTGTCCAATCTGAGATAGCTTGGACCTGTTTTTTTCAGCCTACTTAGCAATATACAGCACTTTACACAACCAGATTGCAGCTCCTGCTGAGTCCATTTGCAGCTCTGAATATTTAGCCCCTGCACTTAAGATAATGAAATCACAGACAGCAGTGGAAATATTACGTTCCTTCGGCCAGGCAGCTGCTGATGAAGGTGAGGAAGAACTTTGTTGACAGGGGTTTCTTTATTAAGTATGTCCCGGAGACCATTGGATTGGCCTCTGCAATCTTTAGCCACCAACTCCCTGCTCACTTCATCCTTTCTGCCTCTCCGCTCTGTACCAGTGAACATTCTTTCTCCCTTCCATCTTGTGCCCCTGATCACAATCTTGCCCTCCCCACCTCTGACACCCCTTAGACTTTCTTTGCCTGACTTCTTGCCTTGCCTTGCCCCATTCCATCTTTCATGTCAGTCAGCTGTGTTTTCCCCGGAGCCCTGACCTGTTCCACGTGAAATACTGAACAGTTCCATACAGATGAGCTTTTTGCTGATTGTGTGGGAACTGAGCTTCCAGATTTCATAGGACTAGAAAAAGGTCACATCTTGTGTTCAAAGCCTATTCTGTTGAATTCCCAGTGGTTACTTAAAAGTATGCAGGTACCATGTCTTTTATTTTAAAAGATTGCCAGATTGTTTTAAAGCAAATGTTTTATTCACCCTGATCTTGAAACCAGCTGACCTGTGTCAGCTGGAGCTTTCAACCTGGGGCAGACAGTTGGAAAGACACATCCTGGCCAGCCAGCTAGTACTTTGGTTAAAAACAGCTGAGAAAGAGGATTTTACAAAAGAAAGATTTAGTACTACTCAACTTCTAACAGATCTGAAAGGTACCACATGCATGAGACATGGAATAAAGCTTTGGATCATAAGAGCGCTTCTTTTAATGATTTATATTGCACATGAAAGCACTCTGATAATCTGACGCGAGGTAATGATGACAGCAGATATTCAGTACACATTAGTTTGTATGAAAATTAAATATGATCTCTTTTTCTTTCTTTTGTCTGTGAAAAAGGCAATGATGTTTGCTGTCAGCATGACAGTATTGGTTGGGTTTCGTGAGGGTTCCAGCTGATGAAGAGTTGTGTGTCTGCCTCAAAACACAGCCCAGCAAAAAATGCCTGTTTTGATTTCCCATCCTACTGGAAAACATACTTAACTTTCTCAATCCTATCTTGCTTTTATTAAATAAGAGACAGTTGCACCTGTAGTAGATTAGAATTGATCGTACGCGATGCACACTTGACTGTGAACCCTGGTGGCATCATTGCTTCATGTACTTCTGCATTTGGTGTGATGCATTATTACTAGTTTTTCAGGAACACCTGTAGGCTTCATTTTTCTTACCTGTCTGACAATGCAACACTGCAAAGAACGTGAAAGGTAAACAAGGCAGCAAGCCATTATAGAAAGGAAATTTTGTTAATTGGTGGTTGCTGTGAGAACAGTTATCTGTGTTTTGCCACAGAAAAGCTGTACGTTTTTATCTTGTAAATGTGTTGATATAGATGAAGTGGATTGATTGCTAAAGTTCTGGGCTGGAAGTCTTTCTGATGAACTATTAATGTGTATTAAAAATATACTAATCTATCAATTCTGTATACTAATGTACACACACATATATATAGTAATGCATATATAGTAGTGTGTATATAAAAATGTATATTTTAAATAAGAAAAACCACACACAAACACCCCCCATCAGTGAGTCTCTCTAGTGTTTTAAGTCTTGAGACACATCTTTCTGTGTTGTGAATGGAAGATTTTTTCCCCATTCACTGAATTCTAGAGAGGGGCTCTTGAAGCTGTTTCGTAAATTACAGATAAAATGAGGACATGCAGTATTTCCATGTTCTCGGAATATCTTCTGTGACTGTGGCTACTCCATGCTACTTGGGGACCTGTTCCAGTTTTTAGTTTCCAGAAGTACCACGGGCAGAAGGTATTAATAAGAATTACAGACTTTTGCAAAGATTGACAAAATAAAGCTGATGGGATTTTCTCTTCCCTTGAAGACTAGGTTAAGTAATAATACCTCTGTGTGGTGTTCAGAAGTAACGTTAATTTTAATCAAGTAGGGATAAGTTCTTTTCCCTTTCTGTCTGTAGTATGATAGACTTGAGGAGTAGCTGAAGAAAGATATTGTTCTTGGATTCAGGGAAGAGGCTCTGTAGTTCCCTGCATGACGTTGGGAGATACTGTGGAGGTGTAACCGTAGGACTGAGAGCAAGAAATTGGGGAGACAAGGAAGGATGGATTAAAACCTATTCTGGTGATATTTTAAGGAGAAGGAGAGGTGAGGAAGCTCATGCATAGAAAGCCCCATGCTGTTCTTTCGTACGTGCTGCTTTGTCCAGCCAGGGTAGGGCTGGAGCGTGTGCTGCCCGTGCGCTAAGAAAGCTCTATTTCTCAATACGCCCGTTTAACAAGACTTCCTTGAGTTTCTGATCTGTAAAGCAAGAGGAGACAGACTGGTGGTTACTGTAAAACGGTGGTATTTCCTCATGAAGTGAGCTGTAAGTAGAAGGTCTGAAGAGGAAAAGCATCCTGTTTTCAATGCCATGATTTTCTGTTATTGGCATTGCATAAAGTTAAATACCAAATGCACTGGTACAGCAGCAGCAACTGAGCATTGAGTTGATGTAGACTGGGAGAGTATGTTAAATCTAGAGTTAGCTTTCAAATATTGCCCTTTAAATTCTTATTAACTGGTGAATGCATTCATAAATATTTTGAAAGTACAAAAAATACACAGTGAAAGATGCCGGAGAATTAAGGTCTCCCAGTGAAGCATCAAGTTGGTTGCAAAACTTCAGCTTCACTTAAAGGTCTGCCTGTGGAAAGATGCCCAAGAGCTGTGACTACTTTCTTATTATTAGCCCTCTAAACTGGGTGAATTCACCTGTGGTGATGAATTTCCATTTGAAATGAAATTCAGACAACTTCTGAATAGCAACCTATATACTTCATCTTCCCTGTAATCACTGGGTTAATTGAGGTGGATCTCACCTGGAAAAAAAAATGTCTTTGGAAGAGTCATGTGCTGATGTTCTTAATGGTATTCACAAAGACAGAATCTATCACCTAAGGACATTGATACTACAATAAATTGGAAGGAACTATTTCCACATCTCTCATGTATATTGTATATAATGAGTCTCTGGGATGTCTCCACGCTGCTGATAAGCAGCCTGCAGCAAAGTAGATACAGCTCGTTTTATCTTGATTTCAAACTGCAGCACTTGACTTCTGGGACTCGGAAACTTAGCAGTAAACCCAGTAACGCCCTTCACAGTGCTGACTTTCCTGGGCTTCATCTTCAGTCCAAAGTTGGATGATCCCAAGCAGTTTTCACACTGCAGAGCTTTGCAAGGGCACTTGTCACCGGTGGTGAAGACTGTTACATAGTTGAATCAGTTGCTTGGACTTTCAACTGAAAATGAAGCCCAATTTCAGTGCTCCTGCATTACCGCAGGTTCTGCTCCGCAGTTATTTCAGAGTAAGTGATTTCTGACCATTCTGACTGAGGTTGCCTTTTTTCCTCTCATTTTCTCCCCATCTCCTAAAATCTCCCATCGTGCTGCCGTGGCCACCGTGGCAGTGTCTGCCTTCGTGCAAGGGCACTCTGTGGAGAGGACTCCTTTGGTGGGATTGGTTTTGGCGCGTTGCGTGGCAGAATGAAGACTGTAAAATATTAGGTTGAGTCGGTTCAATTGACCGAGCTTTACCCAAGCAGTACAAGTCCAATTGCTGTAATAGGCTTCTTTCTGAACAGAGCAGAGAGGAATGAGAGGTTTAATAACAGGGTTCACTAAAATGTACATTACTACAGTATTACTTACATTATGACCCAGTTCTGCTATTGTGAGCCTTACAAGAGATAAAATAGGCCATCAGATGGGGATAAATCAATGGAAGTAAAATTGAATGTGTTCATAATCATTTTAAGATTTTTATATGGGCAGAAGATTAATTAAATAGGCGAAAGTAATTTTCAGAAGAGCCTTTTTAATACTAAGTCTCAGATAAAAGGGTAAATGGGGAGATATATCGGGAAGCTTGTAAGTGTGGCCTAAAGGTCCTGGTGTGTGGTTGCTTACATGAGCAGCAGGACGATTTCAGAAGGTCAAGGCAGCAGCGGAACCTCCATTCTTGGCTTTGCTCACGGTTTGGCCCCAAACAACACGACGTGTCTGTGCCCCTACTTAACCCGGGCAGGCAGGAAAGCTCTTCAGTCCTGCAGCTGTGCAAGTTTGTCACGAAGGGGGAGAGCGCTATAGGATAACAAGCTGTTTGGTGGTGATTCTCAACAACGCTCCGTAGCATCGTCCCCCTTGCATTGCTTTGGGTGCTTCTCTTGCACATGGCAGGAGAGCAGTGCGAGTGCTTTCTGGCCCACCAGCTCCAGCTCACATCCCTGCGAGAGGCAGTTCTGGAGGATTTGCACTGTGCAGGAGATTTTCACCCTGGCGTTACCGATGTCTTAGTCCTTATGAAGACTGTCAGAGGTTTTTTAAGCATCAGGTCCCGAATCCTGCGTGTGAAAACACACGGTGTGTCACCCTGTCTGAGGCCACATCAGTGTGTCTGCAGGGGTGGGGATGGGCCCTCGTAGGCTCTGGGCCAGAGGCACGTCTGCGATTGAGACCTTCACCCTGTGCTGCGAAACATCGTGTGTAGTTTCGTATTAATTACACTAAACCATTTACTACTCTATTGAGTAAAGAGGTGACAAATCTATTTCAGTCCTCTATAAATACCTATGCTTATATGAAGTTACTGATTCTGTAGGGTCAGCAGCAGCATCTGGCCAGTGTTTCTCTCCACGGGTCGCAGTGGTGGTCACGGGCGAGTGCTGGGCAGCGAGGTTCCATGTGCAGCGATGGTGTGGAGAAGGGTGCAGTGAGGTGACGGTGATTTCTTTTCTATGCTCCCAGCCTCTCCCTCTGTTTGCTCCTCTCTTACTGCCTCCGCTCTTCCCACACACATCATTTCACAAAAAAAAAAATTCTCATGGATAAAAGATTTCTATTGAAGTCAGTGTGGTTTTGCAGAAAAATCTTAAGGTAAAGTCTTCTCCATCAGACTCTATATTGCAATAACAAAGCAAAGCATTGGAAGCAGCGGTAACTACATGATGATTCATAACGACAGAACATCATTATCTCAATATGCAGTAATACCTGTATATCCTCCTCCTTTCGCAGCTTCAAGGTGGTGTTTGAAATTGAAGTCCTGATCAGTTAAGTTGCGGTTTTTCTGTCAGCCAGAAGCCCCTAAACAAACTTACCACGTATCAATGAATAGCAATTGCTATAATTTCCACCTTCCTTGCTGATTTTTCTGCGAACGCCAATTGTTTGTAGCGTTTTCTCGGGCTTTACATAATTGTCACGCGGATATAATTGAGCCATGTGTTTTAGGTAGAGATGGCACTGGCACTGAAATGTCGTGGACACATCTACAGTGATACGGCTCCTCCAGAGCCAAGCGGCTGCTACGTGTCGCTGAATTTTGCATTTCTGTTACCAATGAAATCCCCATTATTTTCAACTAAAGGTGAATGGACTGTAATTGCATTTGATTCCCCCTCCGTTCGAAAGGAAGGCAAGTCATGGGCTTTTCTTTTTTGTAGCAAGACAGGCTGTTTTAAAGTTTGAAGATTATACTTGAACTTAGGAAACATGAAGTGTGCTGGTGTGGAAGCTCGTGTGCTGTGTATCCCAATATGGTGTGTATCCCAGTATGAGAGCAGGTTATGGGCTTCTGAACAACATATGAGAATTGCAGTTGGAAAAAAATTCTCTGAAGATGGGGTTTGTATCATGGGAGCATGATGAGAGGTGAGGGCTTGTATGGAGAACGTAGCTGTTTCCCTGATTTTACGTGACACTGCCATACAGACCTTCTTTTATGCTTGCTTGTTATCTGTTTTATACATCCACTTTTCTTGTTAAAAGACAGCACATTTTTTTTAATGTAGTTCCATGCTTAAATGTAGGGATGGTGACAATTTTCCATGTACTGTTCATGAAGTCATTTGAACATTTGCATGTTAAAGTACCCAGTGTGCCAGAGGGCTGTTAGTCCTCAAATTGTCATCTTGGATATCTTGGAATTAAATAGTCCTGTTACGATGCTTAAAGGTAAATAGCCACTTAACCACCAACATCCTCCATGTTGTGATGATCTAAAATAGAATCTGTTGTGTATATATAACTAGAAACAGGAAACTGAGGATTTTCTGATCGTTTAAAATGGTGCTTCTAGGGAAGAAAGCCAAGGAGTAGTTAAGAAACTGCTTTACAAGTGTTCATTTAAAATTTAAATTAATTCACCTTGGCCATGATTGCATCACTTCTCTTTTTGCTTTCTGCACACATTTGGGCAGTCAACTTTTACTGCTGAAATTCAAAGCCAAGCTGCATTTGTCACAGTGTGAAATCAACTGCATAGGCTGTAGAAGAAGAGAGAAGGCATAACTAATTGAATTTTAGACATTTCACAAAATCAAGGCAGGGGTGGGGAATGGTTCTTCCGCTGCACTCCTGTAGTAAACACTCGGGGGAGTCAGTGGGTGCCTGTGCAGCCACACGCTGTGGGCGCTGGTGTCGCAGAGCATTTGGTGGTGACTCCAAGTAGAAGTTGCTAAAAATCAACATTTTCCATGCTCAGGAGTTGGTTGTCTGTACTCTGTAGGATTTCTAGGATTCCCGAGCTGCAGCTTTTGGTTGGTGGTCTCTGTCTTCCCGTCGAAAACTCTGCTTCTGTTGCGGTAGAGTGAAAAAATCTTCTTTCCAGGGAGTGGGGGAAAAGTGTTTTCTGCATAACACTGGCAAGAAAATGATGCATTCAGCTGTGTATGGGGTGTGTGTGTGTGTAAATAAAGCTGAAGTAATAATGACTTTGTAGAAATAGTAAGCAAACGCCCTTCACCCCAAGCAGCTAAATTTACAGCGCCTGCTGTTGTTGTTAGACATTAAGCTGTTTGTCCCCAGTTAGCATTTACATAATATAAGATCTTACTGTTTTTCACATCTTTGTGACTTTTTCTAATAAAAGAATTCTGGCATTGTGCTGGCTATGATGAAGGATGTCAAACTGTTCGTAGTGTCTAAACAAAAGGCTCCTTACATGGCTTTGTGTTTTCATTATACACCTATTATTACAGCACAAGTTCAGCTGCAGCAGCACGGTACTTTGCAAAAACAAAGTCTTTCCATTATTTAGAAGTTGTAGGTCTGGAATCTGATCACAAGGACTCCCGAGAAGTGGTTCCTATGTTTGCAAACTGATTCTGGGGTCAGCCCTGTTCTTCCCCGCAGACGTGTGCAAGGACAGGGTGAAGTATAGGAAATAGCATCGTTTCCTCACGAAGGGCTGGTTGAAAATTTGATTCAGGCAGAGTGAAAATGTATACTTTATAGGCGAATATGTTGTAAGGGAAAGTGCTGCTCTGTCACCTGCTGTTGCAGTCGCTGGAGTTTAATTTGATCTCTTTTACTGTCGTACCCAGGTGTCTCTACCTTGCAACAGAGTGGTTACCGTGGATCTGCCGTGTGCGTCGGGTTTTCATTTTTATTAGCTTTTATTTAACTTGGTAAAAGGTAATCTGTTTTTATTAATTTAATTGCTTTCCTTCCTCCCTCTGTCAGGGACCAAGCTTCACTGGGAGATTGTATTTGAGGGGAAAAAACAAACCAACCCCCCCAAAACACTGGTATACCTGAAAGCCTGGAGCTTTCCAACTCTTCCACTGTGTTTCTTGTTGCTGTCTGCAGCAGATGCTTTAATTGACTGTCTGGGTAACTGCTGCACCTACAATCCACTTCCATGCTCCCTTTCTCTCTAGGTAAGAAAACAAGTAACCCCTAACCTACTGTGTGTCGAGTCCCTCAAAACATTGACATTGTGTCGAGAGTGTTTTGAAAGGACGCTTGAAGAGCCACTAGCAGGAAGGATGCTCTGGCCATTCCCTGTAGACCACAGCCATGCCAGCTCCAAGTGCTTGCTTTAGAGGTGCCTTTGGCTGATCTCGTTGTATCTGCTTCCCTGAGCCTTGCTAAATACGTTGAACAAGGAACTGATGCCTGTTCAAAATAGTTGGTGATAAATTTAAGAAGAATTTGTAGCACTGGGCTCCATTCTTAGGGAACTGGCTTTGGGATGATAATCTTCTAGTTTGCCCAGTGCCTGAGCTGAGCTATTATAAACCATTCAGGAGTGACTGCTACAGCTGATTGATTTTTTCTTTTTTCAAGGTAGCCAAGACGTCTGAAAGGGAGTGAGGAAGATTTGAATTCCAACAATGGTTTATTGCCTTGTGCAGAGGGAAGTAAATATTGGTACAGAATGCTTATTTACTGAGCAGGGGTAGTGTCAGCAGAATTAAGGTGTGTACTTTGCTCTTCATTTTACACAAGAAATAGAAGAAATTGATAGAGTTCAGAGTGATTTATGAGACAGTGTAATTCAACCCTTCCTGTCTTTTTCTGGTTTGGTGTTTGTTTTCCCCCCCTCTGCTCTCTTGGAAGGTGTGACTGGGCAGTGATAGGAAATAGATCTCCTTAAAATCACTTGATTTCCCCCCTGCCCCCCACCATGAGCCAAATGCCAAGTGAGGTGGCAGGGGAGAGAGAGTTCTCTTCAGCAGGGTCAGGTTGATTGTGTTTCTATAATGTTCAGACTCCCGAAGGGGTGTGGATGTGGTCATGCTCCTTCAGCCATCCATCACCTCCTGGGGGCTGAGGTGGCATCACCTCTTCAGTGGGTTTCACGAGGGTCAAAAACTGGTAAGAATCCAAGCGCATCCACACGCGCTCAGTTAGCAAAGGCCACTGACCATCTGAAATGCCCCCCTGCCTTGGCTTAGATGCAGATGTGGCCTCTTTCCCTTCGTCTGGGGCACAAGGAGGAAAATCAGGCAGAGCACGGAGCAGAGCCCCTGATCCTCCTGCTCCCTGCAGTGCCCTCCCTGCCCTCTTCTGTGGGGAGCGCTTTGGTGTGAGCAGCCTGAGAAGCAGCTATCTTGCGGCATAGGCAAAAAATAAAAGATGGGGAATTAGTGTAACTTTTCTCCTACCCTGCTAGTAATTGCTGCTGGATCAATGTCTTGTATTAGCAGGACTCTGCTACGAGGGGAGTTTCAGCAGCATTGCAGTGTAGGCACTTCCACTGGGAATTAGCACAGTCATAAATGTAGGAGAGCTTAAAAAAGGAGTAGCAGGGGAAAAGTATTGTATATCTGTTAATTATAAACCATAGATTGTACTCGCAGAAACACTGTTGGGAATGAATGGTTTATATTGTCCTATTTCCAGCAGCACTTTAGAGTATGAAAACTGATTTTATTTTAAAAGGCTATTTTATTTTCAGCATTACTTCACTCAGCTTGATCAGGGAAGCGAGACTGGAGAGGTTCACCTTCTAGTAATCATGTATAAAACAATGCTTCTGACTCAGTGCTGGTAGTAGTAATAGTGGTATTTTTATGATGATAGCCAGTAATTAAGATCAGGGTTTCATTGTGCTGAGCACAGTGAAAACACATGCAAACAGACTGATAACCTCAAATTGCTTACATTGTTAAGAGCTGAATGGTGCAATTGTCCATTTAAAAAAGACTATCAGGGGTTGCTCAGACTTTGACTTTCTCCATGTAACAGCAAGAATATAAATAAGTTGAATTCAATACCCATGGATGGGGTGGGAGGAACACTGGTGCAGAAGATACTTGCACTAAAAAGGAGGATTTAATTATGTTAAAAATAACACACCACTCCCCACACCCCCCAAGAAAAAAAAAAAACACACACACACACAAAAAAAAGGAAATTGTGCCTACAGTCAGGATTTCAGACACTTCTTTTTCAAACAACCCACTTTTCAGAATTGGGCTGGCAATTAATTGTATTTGTACGTTTTGATGCTTAAAGGCTGATATTAAGCATCTGCTCCATTACTGTTTAGCTACCAAAACAGCTACATTGTAGTGCTGAACACTTTATTAGTGTTTGTTCAGAGTACATGCAGAGGAGGTTAGATAGCCTAGAAATTTTAAATGCTAATTTGTCATCACAGATTGTTTATCTACTTTTTTTATTCATGTTGTAAGAGCATTTTATGTAGGCATAAAAGAGAGATATTTATCACACATGCCCCTTCTTGGCCCTAGCCCATAATCACTCTAGTAGAGATGAATATCAAAAGCTGGATAATTCACAAACTATGAGATATATTGACAGAATTTGGTACAATCTTTTTTTTTTTTTAGTTGAATATTTGACATGGTTTTAAATAGTGCAGTCTTTCAAAATTTGCTAAAAATAATTTTCTACTAAATTTTACAACTGCGCTGACTAGTTCTCTGCAAAATTGAAATTACTTGCAGGCTTATTTTGGTGACTAACTGCAAAATTATCAAATGATGTGTTTTAATCCAATTACATTCTTACTAGAGTGAATCTTGTGTAACATTTTGCATGTATACAGCCAGGGCTTTGGTTTCTGGCATGAATTATTTTTTTTTGTAACGAGCTCAACAGCATTTAAAGGCTTGTCAAGTTATCCATTAATACTTTTTTTGAGGTCTCAAAGAGATCCCTAAGAAAAAACAGTTTCATGGACTTAATATTATACTAAAGGAAAATGTTAGCAATACTAAAGTGTTACAAAATTATTCTGATACTCAACTTTTGTGGCATCTGTGTGAAAATACTTAGGAGGGATGTGTAGCCAGGGAAAGAGAATTCATAGAAGTGGTAAGATTTCATATCTTTAAATAACATTTTAGTGTAGAGGAAGAAAAGGGAGAAACACTGCTTTTTACAGCCTTGTTTAAGAGGTGTGCAGCTGTACAGGGTGTATGAACATGAAAAATTGTAGGATGTTCTGTAAGGGCTTCTGGTTATACATCTGTGTGATCAAAACCCCTTTCCAGAGATGCAGAATCTAATTACGTCACATTACTTTTTAAATAGCTCAGTGTGTGCACATGCTATGCCCTTATTCTCACTTAAGGATTCCCGACAGTTTCTGTTCTGAGACTTTTTTTCTGTTACCTGTAACTTTGGCAAGTGGAAATAAAACATTCATTTGAGTTTTTTGCATGAGTGTGCTGGGTGGTTCTTGGAAAGCTTCGGTAACGGTTGTCTGGTCATACTCAACAACATATCCTCTTGAAAATCCAACTTGTTTTTCCAAACTGTTGCCATGTATCTGCTGCTTTTAAGGTCTTGCATGACGCTGCTTTGGTGCAGGAACTTAACATTTGGCACGGGCTTGGAGAAGGCAAAGGATGTACTGTTTCTTACAGGAGTTGCAACCAGGTTTTCTTAGTGTTTGGAAAACAAAATGTGTGAACATGGTCAGACTGGTTAAACCATGGTTAAACCATGGATTCAGTTGTATGCACCAGGCAGGACAGGTCTTGCCATTCCTGGATTTTGTTGTCACTTCTTTGGTGCCAGTATGTGTGTTTGTGTAGCTGTGGTACTGAGAAGTAACCCAGGAAAGAACCCAAAACCCAGAGCATGTTAGGTTTGAAGATGGAGGCTCCCTTTTTATGGGGAGTCACATGGAAACGACAAGGGTTTATAGGTACAGGTTACTCCTGGGGAGATTCCAGTTGGGACTCTAGAAGATTTTCACCATGAGAACAATTAGACAGTGCAATAATCTCCCGAGAAAAGTGGTAGATTCCTCTACACTGGACAGTTTTAAGACTCATCTTGACAGGATGCTGGGCCATCTCATTTAAACTATATATAAGTCTATCTATTACCTTAAAAGGTTGGACTAGATGATCCTTGAGGATCCAACCTGCTTCTGTGATTCTACAAAGTGAGTCTTTAGTGCCTACAATGGGAGAGGAAGTAATGAGGGACTAGAAGACAGAGAAAGGAGATGAAGAGTGCTCCTTCCAGTAAAAGCCATAATTTAGGTATGAAGAAAGAAAGCTCACCCTTCCTGCTCTACCTGAAAGGGTCACCATCCTTTCTCCAGCATCTGAGTGATGAGATTGCTTTATGGAGTTCCTGTTGAGGGCAGTCATAAACTTTATAAATATCAAAATACACTGTATGTTGTATAAAGGATTCCTTATCACAAATACATGTCTGCTCCAGATACTTCTATATGTGCCCTTTACATTATGGGTTTGAAATATCTGAAAGAATTATAATGAAGAAAAGCTAATTATAAAGCAGGTAATAAAATAGCTTATTCAGGTGATGCTGTTTTATTACCATCTCATTATGATTAAATAATTCTTATTAAGTTCTGGATCAAAGAGAAATTTCTCACAGGAGAGTTTACAGAGTGGTTTAATGGAGTCTATTTATTGTATAATCCCAGGGTGAGTATTGGCTTTTATACTGTCGTATTAACTTATGGTGACAATTCTGTGCAGCACTCTTCTACGAACTCTGGGGTATATGAGGGTGAGATTTCTTCCTTTCTTTTTTCCTTTTTTTTCCTCCCTTTTTTCCTTCCTTTTTCATTTTTTTTTAATAAAAAGCCCTCTTTGCTGTCCAGTAGGGTGCAGAGCGCTTACTTTGCCTGAATGTTTTGATCCTGAGCTTCTCTGGCTTTAGCCAAACTGACATGAGGCTGTCTTAAGGCTCAGATTAAGAAAAAAAAAATAAATCTGGGTAGCTTTTCATGTTGCATATGCTGATCTTTAGAATGATAGAGGCACAGGTTCTGCCCATCAAAGGAGATAGGAAGCATTTGACTTTAAAAATAAATAAAATCCCTGCAGAGCTCTGCATCCACTTACTTTATATGCATGATAAGCTCTTGGCACTTTCTTTTTCACTTTGTTTGGAGGGTTGGTGGGGTTTTGTCTTGTTTTTTGGGTGTGAGTTGTTGGATGGGGTTTTTTTTTTCAGCTTGTGAATCCTTCTTTTAGGCTGAAATTTCACAATTTTGCTGTTTGATGTGTTTAGGCAATCTGGAGTTGCCACAGCCTGGCAAGGCTGGACACAAGATGGGGTGGTGATGGCTGCTGAGAAAATGCCACAAAGCTAGAATCTTTACAAGATAAATGAGCATAACTCATATTAAGCAGAAACAGCTTTTCTGGGTACGTTTGCACCCTGATGTTCACATGACAGGGATGTGTTCCCCCCACTGAGGTCATTATTTACTTGACAACTCGATAAGTTAAGGCGAAGTGTCCCGTGCAGTGCCACTGCCAGTGTCATTCTGGAGTGACACGGCTCTGCTGCCTGCTGTGTTTCACCCCCTGCGATCAAGTAAGTTGAATGTGCTGGTGGGGCTCAGGGAGGTTTCAGCTCACATTCAGGGTCCAGGAGCAGCAAGCTGACCTTCAGGATTCCCTTGTAATAAGTGGTGGTTTAACCCTACAGTTCCTGGAGCAGCATGAGTGTGAGAAAACAGCCTTTTTCACATTTCATGCAGTAAATTTTTGTAGAAAATCCCTTAACTTCTTAATAGAAAAAAGAAACTTGAAAATAGTGATACAGACACGTGTAAGATAAAAGGCTATTTAAAAAGAACCCAAGAGTTATGTATGTATTGTGTTTCATTTTAAGTCAGTGAAATGATTTCAAGGGGAGCTGACTCGGAACATTTGAGTATTTCAGGCTGAAACACTGGGTCTGGAACCAGGACCGTGTGATGGATATGAACAACCTTCAAATGAAGAGCTATCGAAATACTTGGCACAAGCATTTCACAGTCATCTTGATTATCAGAAATGTTTGTACATATTTTTAGCCCAGAATTTCAAATGTATGTGCAGTTTGCTCTGTTCGGTTCGTAAGCTGAGAAACAAATATGTTTTAATGGGGAAAAAAACTTCTAATGTATCTGATCTATAGATGAATTTGTTCAGAAATAGATCTTGCCTGGCTGTTCATACTTCCCATTTCTGAAGATCTGGTTTCTCTTGTTCCCTGAGGAGGAAAGGAATTATTCACTCATTTCCTTTCATTTTTTTTTAATTGAAGATGGGAGAAGGAGATTGTTTAACTGTGCTCAATTTATTTTCAATACAAATTATTGTCTTTCCTCCTATGTATTCCAATTAGAGCTTGCTGTTCTCATGTTGCCCAGACCTGGTAGCAAGGGTAGCCAGGCAGAGGCTGGGGTAGGTAGCTCTTGCTGCAGTGCTGCTGCCCAGGCAGGACCCCCTATTCCACATGCAGTGACCCGTCCCGCGTGCGCGCTTCCTTTGACGTGGTCGCTCTAATCCGGGACGTGGGGAAGCACAGATCAGAACTCCGACGCTGCTGTTGGATTGGCTTCTTCAGGGCAGAGCCAGCTGGAATACAACACTGTGGTTCACAGTTAATCTTCTAAACGGGGCACAAAATTAAAACTGAAGCCAAGGCAGAGTTTTCACAATGAAAACGTTTGCAAGCTGCGATCGTTCTCCCGCTAACGTTTGAATTGGTGCGTTACAACTGCCGCTAGACAATGAAGGCTGCTGCAGGTCAACGCGTGCCTCTGCAGCATTAGTAAATTCAATATCAATTTCTTAGCTCTCCCATCTCACCTTAGGAAAGGCCACTGTTTGCTCTCCTGTAAAGGACAACTTGTACAGTGCCCGTTTTTTTCCGAAGGGTAGCTCCCTCTGGTGCTCCTAAGATTTAATTAGCTAGGTGTGTAAATGTGGCTGCTCTGCACTGTCATGGTGACCACGTGTACAGATGTGGAGTGATAAGACCTATCTAGTTAGATGCTTTTTGTGCTCATTTCTTAATTAATAACTTGGGCATTGTGTTACTTGAGGTGGTACTGTGGACATGGGCTCCATCTTCAAGACCAGTCCTCTCTCCCCTTGTTAGAGATGCAGCACTGACTCAGGGTTTGTTTAGGGCTGTGTGAATGTGTGCAAGTCACTGTAGCTTTCTGGGGATCTCATCATGGAGCAGGCCTCTCAGAAGACTTCTTTGGGTGTAGATAATTTAAAAAGTGACTTTGTGTGTGTGTGCTCTGATGTGGGGTGATACTTGCTGGAGGTTCTGCATTCAACAAAAGGTTTGGAACATTCTGATTAATTAACTGTCCTATTTTGGATGAAACTTTGCTTCCTCCAAGACTTTTGATCAGTTGTCACCTGGAGTGAGTGTGCTAGCCCCAAAAAATCCAGCGTGAGCAGGAAGCCCTTTCTTTGAATGAGTTACTCAGGGTTTCACTGAATATTGTGACTTCTGCTCTGAGCACCCAAAGCTGGACATTGTGCGGTCAGTGCTGAGGACCACAAAACGTAAGTGCTTTTGCAAATCCATCTCGTCCTGTGCTGCTGCTTCAGAGCCATGAAAGTGTAATTGCATTTCATTACCTCCCGAGGGTGTTGGGGGAGTAAGTGTTCATAATGCTGCACATGGGTACGGTGAGACAGGAGTGAGTAGTAGGGTGGCCAGTGGGAGCTGGCTACCCAGCATGATGTGGGAGGGAGTCAGGAGAGAACTAAACCTCAAACTGTCAGTGGAAAGGATGAGCATGAAACTCCTGTCAGCTGAGATGAGGAGGACCAAAGAGGCCTGGTGACTTGGCAGGGGCTGAGGTTAATACTTGCTGAAAAGAGCTGGAAATTGGACGTGGTAACTTACTTCCCCTAGCATCACTCAGGGAAGCACGATTTTTTAAAGGAGGATTTAGATAAAATTGCTTATTAGTAAAGTGAGGATTATCCAGGATTTTAAAGTTTGTTCTTATCTCTAGTGTTGTTCAAGTGTGCAAACTTGAGGATATTTTGGTCCTTCATCTTGCATCTTCAGCTGTAAAAAAGCTCCAGACAGTCTTACTGGGCTGAAACCTGTCTGTGGCTCGAGGGCTTTTACAGCTGTGGAAGGTTCGTGATAGAACAGGAAGAAAAAGGGCTGCAGAATTTTTAAAGAGAGTAAAACTATAAGCCAGAGCATCTTTCTTACTGTTCCTTGATTCTTTTCTCTCTCCTTTTTTGGCACCAAATGGATTATTGCATTTTGATGTGCGCAAGTGAAATAGGCCTTTTTATAATTCGAACGTTTGCTTCTCCCTTAAGTGATCAAATCCTGACAACTTCTCCCCACACCTGCTTTTGCCATCATCAGTCACCATGGGTGCTTGACATCAAAAAGACCTCGTGGCTCTGCAAACACGGAAAGTCTTGCTGCTGTTGTTGTTGTTTTGCTTTGCAGTTGCTCGCAGCTCTACCCCACGCTGAAATAAAGGTAGGATGAAGTGGATGTGCCCTTGTTCCCCTCCTGAGCGATTTCCTGACTGCTTGTGTCGTACGGCAGCGCTTCAAAGGTGTGAGTGTGTCAGGGCAGAGTTTCTAGTGCCCATCTGTGAGCAGGCTTGGATGTGTCTAGAGAAGTATCCACGATGGAGCCTAGAGTGGGGTTCAGTAAATGGTGCAGAAGTCTTTGCTAATGGATTTATCGGCCTCTACGACATCTGTGGTGTCCCATCAGGGAATTCAGCTGATGATCCCTTTCTGCCTACAAATTTGGCTGCTTGACTAATTGATTTTCCAAGTTGGCAACCAAAGCAGAAATATATCTGTTTGGATTGACATGCTGTTAATGACTTCTTTTCCCTCAATCTCTCTTTCTCCTCATTTGAAATAAAAAAAGAAATGAGCCAAACCCAATAAATTTTGCTTTCCGCCTCTATAAAAATTGGGAAGGGACAAAAAAAGTTTTGTCAGACAAATCCTTTCATCTGACCTGATACAGGAGAGTTCATTTCAGACACTTGTGGGAGAAGCGGTGAAATGCTAAAGTCAAGGAGCAGAGCTGTGGAAGGATGTTGTGCTTGAACGATCTCTTTATCCTCACCTGTGAGCAGAGATCAAAATGTGAAAGTTGGGAACTCATCTTCCCTTCTCCTCCTCGTAAGACTCAAGCTCAACTGTCTCATGTCCGAGGATGTCATCCGAGATCTCACCTGGAGCACTGCGTCCAGTTCTGGAGCCCCTACTACAGGAAGGCTATGGATGTGCTGGACCGTGTCCAGAGAGGGGCCACCAGGATGCTCAGAGGGCTGGAGCACCTCTCCTATGGGGACAGACTGAGAGAGTTGGGGTTGTTCAGGCTGGAGAAGAGAAGGCTCCAGGGAGACCTTATTGTGGCCTTCCAGTATCTGAAGGGGGCTATGAGAAAGCTGGGGAGGGACTTTTTAGGCTGTTGGGAAGTGATAGGACTGGAGGGAATGGATTAAAACTAGAGATAGGTCGATTCAGGTTGGACATTAGGAAGAATTTCTTCCCCATGAGGATGGTGAGACACTGGCCCAGATTGCCCAAAGAGGTGGTGGAAGCCCCATCCTTGGAAGTTTTTAAGCCCAGGCTGGATGGGACTGTGAGCAACCTGCTCTAGTGGGAGGGGTCCCTGCCCATGGCAGGGGGGTTGGAACCGGATGATCATTAAGGTTCCTTCCAACCCTGACAGTTCCATGATTCTATGACATCATCCCATTTCCCACATCACTGAGGATTTGGGAGGAGGAGAGGGTGCTCACACCTCTTGTTGAAGAGGCTCTCGTGGCCGGTGTGCCAGCTGCCAGGTCTGTTGTATCTGGGCATATCTCAATGTGTTCAGCACGTTGGAGCTGTTCCATTCTTCACTGAATCCTGAGGTAGGAATTCAGCCACGTTTAAGGGACAAATTTATGAGTTGCTCAGATATTTCCAGAGAGTTGTACTAGCAACGTACTTGGGCTCACATCTCCTGTCTGGTGGGAGTGTGCGGGAGTGATCAGTTCCCTCTCAAATGATGCGATGCACAGAGTGATGTTATTTTAGCCTTGGCAGCAAGCAAGTTAGAAAGTTAGGAAAGGAAATGCTAGGAAAAGAGAAAACAGGAATGTGTCTTTTTTTTTTTTTTAAGGCTGCAGCTCCTACTGCTACAGCTGCTGTCGTGGTAAAAGCTGTTACTGCTACTCACTGACTGTCTTTTGCCTAGAGGGAAGAGCGTGTTGTGTGACTGGCCTGTAATGCATCCTCCTCGCAGAAGACCTTTCTTGCTTCCACCCTCTTCACTCACCCTTCTGCCTCTTGTTTCTCCCTATTTCTGTACAAAGAAGGCAGTTGGTGGCAAAACGGTTGCCGTCTTGGCTGCGTTGTTAGCGCCTTTCCACACACGTAGAATTTCTCCCTCGTTCTATTACATTATTGAGTAGGCATCTCGCGAGGCGGGGAAAAAATAAAATCATCTCCGTTTTTCAAGGTAGAAAAATAGGATGGATTTCTTTCTTTCTTTCATATGGCGTAACCCAACCAAGTGAATATTACACTGCCACTGTCAGCTGTTCAGGTACCTCTGCTCAATACATGACACGTTTAAAATGAGAATTTTTTAGAAGGATGATTTGAATTCTGTTTCTCTACCTCCAAAAGCCAGAGTAGGCTTGAATTTTTCCTTCTTTTTTTTTTTAAACTTATCATAGACTTAGATTGATTTAATAGAAGTCTGCTGCAGATAAAGAAGTGCACAGGAGAGTGGAGGCTGGGGTTTTTTGTTTCTTTGTTGGTTGTTTTGTTTGTGTTTCAGCATTATCATCCTGTTTCTACTTCCAGATGGTAATATTGATTGGTTTTATTTTTAAGTTTATATTTCATATTACATACAAGTATGTTTACACTACACTAATGTAATATTACTCTGTGGATTAGAAATATTATTTAGATTGTTATTCAAGGAAATGATACGTAGTGGGAACATCCTGTTGTCTCTGCTGTCTGAATTAGCCAGCATAATAAATTAAGTTAAAAAGAGAAATGCATAAGCTAACCAGGAGATAAAATACAGTCAGAAATGGAGTAGAAAGGGACCAGTCTGCTGATGTCAGAGTGTCAAAGCCTAGCTTCATCAAAGGTGAGAAATGAAATCATTTTGAGCTCATGGCCATGATCTAGGTTTATGAAGGCAGCTGCATAGAATGTAGTTGGGTGGTTTTTTCCCTTTGTTTTATTACTAGTACTTCTCCTATTATGAAATCTTACATTTTACCCTCAGCTTCCCTTCTCTTGTGGTGTCCATTCATAAAAATAGCCTATCTATAAAATGGTGTGTTCTCTGAAGATAACTTCCAGTATTTTTCGTTACTCGTGAAGCTGATATGTAAGCCATGTATTTATCTCTTTGTAGTGTGCCTTTCTGTGTCCTGGAAACCCATTATGCTCTTGAAACAGTAATAGTGTCCCCCTTCCCCCAAATCTGAATTTTTCATCTCTGTACAGAAGTAACGTTCGTTATATGGTCATGTGCCTAAATTTGACAGTGTAAGGCTGCAATTCCTCAAAGCTTAAGCTTATACTTAACTTTAATCGTGTACTTAGCACCGTTTCTATGCAGCTAAATGTTTTGACATGTGCTTTTGTCCCATTAATACCAATGGGTTTTAGGCATATGCTTCAAAAGGCTTTGAATGTACGCAAGTTCAGCTGCGAGTGAAATAGGTGGTTTGGGGCAGAAGCAGCGCGTGTTTGAAAGTCTACAAACAAATAGAAAAACCCGTGGGTCCTTATATGCTTATTACTGTGAAGATTGAAATGAATTTCCCTGTCTTTCTACTTTCAATTGTTATTTAGATGGTTTATAAATTGGGAGCATGTTGTAATTTAGCAGGGGAAGTGCTGACCATCAGCAGGCACTTGAATTACGAGCAGATGTTACCGTGCTGATGGGAGAGTTTGCCTTTAGTCTTGCTTCTGAGCAGTGGAAATTAGGGTCCTCTCGTGAGGCAGAGCTACTCAACCACATGCAAGTGCTACCACGTGAAGGTCGCCAGCGTGCGCAGCAGCGTCCAGCTGCATAACTTCACTGAACATTGAAAATGGGAAACAATAAATAAAACATTCCCTCGGTTAGGGTGGTCCCGTATCTTCTGTATTCCTAGGAGGTAGAGGTTGCTATGGCAACTCCTCATTTACTTGCTTTTTTCTTTTTTTTTATTCTCCATATATTGATAATTATATTAAGCAGCATGTAAAGCTGCTAGTGGGTGCAGAGCTGTACTGCTGTCCTGGAGCTGCGGTAAACTCTATACCCTTCCTTTGGAAAATACATCCCTTCATGTGTTTGTAGGCATGCTGTGCTGTCCTTTCTCCAGTGTGGACTGGCTGGTCACACAGCACAAAGCAATACTGAACTGTGCATGGATTGTGTGTATTTGGTTGCGTTCGTGTAGCCCTTGCCAAAGGTTGCCACAGCACCTGCTCATTTCTCTTCTGTACTTGGTGCAACAGCAAGAGTGTTGCCTTTGGAGGTGTTCTCGGAGGTGTACCTTCCATACCTGTGCCAGCTGCTTCTCTGCCTTCTGGGCTCGTGAATCTTACACAGCCTTGCTGGGAATCACTGCTGGGAGGAGAATATGAAGTTCAAATAGGAATCCAAGAAAGGTGGAGCTGAGCTGGGAGATTTGTAAGCTGAGTGTATGTTTCTACATCAGCATCACCAGAATTGAAAGACTGTGACTTAGCATTGTAGCTTAGTGCCTGCTCCCTCTGGGGACTTGCCATTTGAATACATGAAAGGAAAACAAGGCAAGGCAGCCAGCATGCACCCATCCTGCTCTGGACCAGAAGCAAGCCCTCTGACTTAAGGATGTTGCATCTGCTCAGCAGTATGTCTCAGCACCACCTGTGAATACTGGACTGTAAGTACAAGTGTGGCATCGTATCAGAGAAGAGCTTGACTTTCACTGCAGCTCCTATGAGAGCCTGTGTCATGGATCTGACGTATTTTTTCGATGTTTCATTTATTCTTATCTGTTTGGGGTTTTTTAAAAGCATGGCCATGCCCTAGATTTTACACTGCCAGTGAAGTGCAGTGCCCTCCCACCAGGGCTCTCCATCACATCTTCTGTTCAGAAACTGGGGCTGGTCTCACCCCTGGGATCCAGCTGCAGCCACTGCTGCCTCTGTGCCAGGGGAGAAGTAGGGTCAGGCAGGTCCCTGCCCTGTGCTGGGGGCCCATGGAAAGAGTCTCTTTTCCAGAAGGTGCTATTATCGATGAGTCCAACAGGACCCAAACTCTCCCAGTTTCGGGGGTGTACAGGTGGCAGGCTCACATTTAAAAGCCTTTTGCTCTTGGTAGTATTCTATCAGTTGGTTTAATCCATGCTGTGCAGTTGCTTCTCCCTCGTCTATGGGTGCAAGTACCCATTACCACAGCATGATGGGGTGTAAAATTATTTTATATATTCTCAGCTTCATGGCCAAGTCAGCAACCTTAATTGCTTTGGCAGTCCTCCAGTAGTGCTGGAATTGAATGATTTTGGCGTTATCACACCGACTTCCAATTGCATGTAGTCGTAATCAAACAAACAGGATATTCACTTTAAAGCTCTTTGCCAATCTCTCGAAAGCCATTTTGTCTCTGTGCATCACCTGCCATGAGTAGCTTCAGTTCCTAAAAGAAAGTACAAGTGGGAATGTAGGAGGGGGATTTGAGCGTTTTGGTTGCACAAAGTAACTTGTTAGATATACCCGAATACTTTCACAGTTTCAAAAGTTGTGGTTTCAAACTGAAAGCCTATCCAAGGGAAAGGGGGTGGGGAAAAAAAACCGCGAGGGGTGAATTTTCGTGTGCTCATTAAAATCAGCAAATTAGTAGAGAACTATTTATGGTCTTTTTCTGTGTGTATATGGGGATTATTTTTTTTGTGGGGGGTTTTTTTTTTGTTGTTGTTGGGTTTTTTCAATATCAAGTCGATTGATATAAATGGAACATTTCTGGTGGTGAAGCTGCTAGCAGTAAGTTTTCACAGACAAAGATGGTGCTGATTTCATCAGTGTCAGGTTCTTTTGTTACTTTCACAACCATGATACCTTAGCCTTATGACAGCGTAAACACAGAACCATTCTCTTTAATTTTAGTGGTAAAAATAAATTGTAAAACATCTGCCATTTGTTGCTGCTAAGAAAACCAGCTAGGATGTTTTAGTGAATGGCCTACTTACATATATGGCAGAATAACGTTAGACCGAAATAATTTCTTAAGCATTGTGTGATTACAAGTAATCTTGGAAGTGTAAATTGGCCTTTTGTAATGTTTATTTCAGCTGAACTACAGAAGTGGTACTTTCTTTTACTCTAATCCTGTTACATTAGAGACGCAAACACAAACCCATTTATCTTAGCATGCAGTACTAATTTTTTACAACTGCTTGAATTATGCTAAGTGACCCTGGGCAGCCTGAGGAACATCAGCAGACATTTTGACCTTGCTTCTTTCTGCGATCAGCAAAGTTGAAATTAAAATATCAAGAGAAACAATTTCCGTAGGAAAATTGTAAAAGTTAATAGAGTTGAATCTGCTTTTGCATTCATGTTCCCGTTAAGTCAGTTCTATTCACATTATATTTCTGAAGCACATGAAAAAAAATAAAGCCACTACTTTTTTTGAAATCTTTGATGTAACAGATAAAAGAAAACAGAAAAGCTTTAAATTGAATTTCCTAAGGGCATGTTTCATTTGCCTGTAGTGCTCCAGGTATTGTATGTTAATAAAATAGAAGATTATTAGTGAAAAATATTTATTAAGAATTAATTGCTTTGCGGTTGTGGCAGTTGTTACGTGATATATTCAGAAGGGTTGTATAGTACAGGCCAGGGGACAAATTCTGAGATAGTTTCTGTCCCAGCCAACTTTCTGTGATTTAGTAGCAGTGTGGTTGAATTTCACTCATTTTGCCTCACTTAGCAGAGTTTCTTTTAATTAAAATCAATACATTGCTCACAGGCTGGCATTTCTCAAAATGGGCACAGGCACAAGGTGTTTCTTGGGGTTGGGGAAGTTCTTGCTTCTCTATAGTTGTTACACAGGGAATTGGGGTGAGCTGAGTCGGTCCTGGGTTCAGCTGGGTTCCTGCCCCTCTGCTGTACCCACCCGTGGGGACCTTTAGTGCTGCAAAGACAAAGCACTGAGCAGTGCCATCAGCCCGCAGTGGAGCTCACCACTTCTAATCCTTCCAGGTGTGGGAGGATCCAGTTGTTTTTACAGTGTTAGTTCTGCTGATGAAACACTGGGAATGGCAATTTAACTCTTCTCCATCCCGTATAGTCTAATGCGTGGCCAGATGCAAAAAAACATTCTAAATTGTCAACCCTGAGTAGTAAAGGAGAATAAATTTTAGATGGCAGATAACAATCTCTCTTTGCCTCTCGTCATTGATCTGAAATAATAGTGGATGATAACACACAGAGCTGCCACTGATAGTTACTACAGAATATTCAAAAAACATGTGTTAAGGAGACTTAGTAATCTCATAATTTGTATTTTTAAGGATATATGCCGAAAAGGAGACTGTACTTGTCATCATCTGGATCAATACTTTCAACAAATCATAATAAATGCTACTTACTGCTACTTAGTAGAGCATAATTAGTATTCAGTAAACCAATATTAAAATGTATGCTATGCTTTAAACTGTTTGACTGTATTAGCATTTAAATACCCTATTGTGTATTTGCTATTTCTTCTCTCCTTATAAAACTGTATTCTCTAGAGTTCAAAATGATTAATTTCCTTTAGAATATGTACAATGCAAGGATTTAACAATTCCTTGTATTTAATAATTGCTCAGTAGCCAGGCTTATTATTTCGCATAAGCACTTGGGTACAGAGTCATCCAATATTAGGTCAATCATGCTAATAGTGAGCTCTGCAGAGCACTTCCCTTCTCCTCTGGTCCCTGGCTGCAGAGCGACTGGCCGGGGAGGATGAGAAGGGCTTCCACCATGCAAGCACTGTACGAATTCATTTCACATGTCATCCTTCATTTTCTGCCTACGAGAACAATTGACAGCTGGATCAGGGGCTTGACATGTCTTCGGAGAGTTTTGCCCTCCTTGGCATTTGCAGACAATAGTACAGCTCTGTCTGACAAACAAAACCTTTTTTTTCCTTTTTTTTTTTTTTTTTATGTTTTTTTTTCAGCAAACTGATTTTCCCTGCTCTCGCTCCTGCTCACGAGAAGCTATTCCCTCCTGTGCACAAGGGGCATCGAACACCACTGCCATAATTTAACTCAGGCTCCAGGTTTAGCCCCTGCAATGCAATGTCGGGGCTTCCCTCCGCCGTGATACTTAATCAAAGTCTTTATGGAAAGTCCTGTATAACTCTTGGAAATTATATTCCCTCTTTGTCTCCTCCCCATATAATCTAACCTTTTTTCCCCCCTCTTGCAGCTGTGAATAAGTTATTAAAAACATGGCAGCTGAGCTGGTAAAGTGATTTACATCCTGCTTGCAGGGCTAGCCTTGAATATGATAAGTGTGCCTGTCTGAAAGATGGAGCTAAAAAGGAAAAATCTCCAGAAAAAGGCGGTGAGGCAACTTTTCTGTTAGCAGGGGCGTGTGGAGAAAATCTGGTAGTAAAAATGAGGGTTGAGTTTGGCCAGTTTGAGAGCAGCATATTGCACCTACAGGCCCTTTTAGGAAGCAACTATCCGTCTTCTCCTTATGGTCCTTCCTGAGATGCAGGTGGAAGGGTTGAAGCTGTCCCAGCAACAAGGGACCTGGCATCTCTTGCTGCTCCTGGGCTGAGTGTCCTTTCTGCCTGCCTCAGAGCAGGGGAGACCTTCAGTCGTGTCAGAGCTCTGAGGACAAAGAAATAATTAACCAAAACAATCTCTGTTTACCAGGTAGGCTTTACTCTGGGTGAAGTTTGGAGATGGGAGTGTTTCCTCATCCCTGTGCTAT
The DNA here is from genome assembly GCA_025345505.1 of Todiramphus chloris collaris. NCBI lineage: Eukaryota > Metazoa > Chordata > Aves > Coraciiformes > Alcedinidae > Todiramphus > Todiramphus chloris. The sequence goes on from JANVCC010000271.1 coordinate 7,546,497, forward strand.
TTCCTTCCTGAAATAAAAGTGTGATTCAGCTTTTTAGCTAAACAAAATTAGTAATTTTTAGGAGCAGGTTCCGAGCTCAGCATTTTTTTAAGTACAGTAAAATCCATCTTTTCTTTGATCCAGACACATTAGCAGTTGAAAAGAGAATTAGGGAAGGGATTTTAGAAGGAAGGTGCGGCCTTAATAAAGGCACAAATTTATTAAAGGTGTCCTATCCAGCAGCTGTTAAAAGGCTACTCGGTGTGAGTTTGGGTGCTTCTGCTGTACAGTGACACAGGTCAGGCTTCTCTTCATGCGCTGGGTGATTGATTTGTGCCCTTGAATTCTTCACCTCTTCTGCCAGAGGGAAAAGACGCCACAGGGGGAAATCACCACTCCCCTTCTCAGAGGTTTCTTCCTTGACCTGTTATCTGCATAGGCCTCCAGGCATAAGTGATTTTGTATTAATGTTCCCCTGAATGATTGAATAATGAATTTGTGAGCTCATCTTTTAAGGTGGTATCATTTCTCTGCAGTTGTCTGGAAAACAGGACTTCTGCCTGTCTTGCCCACACGGGAGAGTTGAGCACTGCTCAGCCCTGTGGTGTCCTGAAGATGCTGTCGGAAGGGATGTCAAAGAATCAGGGTCTCAAAACAACCTGGTGAAAATCAACAGTATTGAGGGTTGGAAATGAGCGTGGAAATGTTTTGCTCGTGTTTCCCAGAAGGTTCTTCATCCTGACCTGCAGTCTGATCAAATCTGCCATGCTGCAGGATATTCATTCGCTCTTCCTGTGCGTTTGTGTGGCAGGGATACAAGGTTCCCTGCTCAGTTAAGTCTCCAAGTTGGATTTTTTGGACTGAAAGTATCACTAAAAACCACCCATGACCTTGCAGTAATATTTTGTTTTTTCATAGATGCAGGCTTTCTAGCCTCTGTCAGTCTGCGCTGCTCAGAGATGGATAGCCTTGAACAAACCTGCTGTCTGCTGAGGGTGTAGTATTGATAAGTGCTTAAAGGAGCACTGTGCATCCTTCTTTATCAAGGGGATTGCATCTCCGATAAGGCAAGGAACAATAGCAGTTGGATTGATACTTGATTTGAATGAGAGGGATTTCTTAGATCCTTTGGTGTAGCTGGGAAATAAGAAATAAGCCTTAGAGAAGAATTGCAGATGGTTTCTGAAATACCCAGCAACACTCTGGTCCCTCTCCCTGTAGGCTGCTTAGCTGAGAAACTCAGGCCTGTATCTTGTGTAGGTAAAATTGCAGTCCAATCTGTCTGAACTCTTTCTGCTTTTAGAAAACATGTCACCGAGGTGAAGATTCAAATCAGGCTTTCAAATTCCAGTGGTAGCGGTAAAAACACATTTCACACCACCACATTAATTGGTGAATTGCAATTAATTTCCTGTAGAAGCATGTATTATGTTCTCATTAATACCACATGACGCACCATAATGAATATTGTTACGGTGAATTCGGAATTAATTATTAATGTCTTTGCTGCTGATTTTAATGCCTCTGCTTGAGTTGTTTGCATCTCTGGCAGGAAACTGCTGATACAGTCCATGCTGCTTCTGCAGTTATTTCACTAGGATTGTAAGGAACATTAGCTGAGGATCTGTGCAAGGAGTCTTTACCTTTGCCCTTTATGAAAGAAAAGGTTATTCACAGCCTGTGGTCCTTCATGCCATGCTGAGCATGCCCATGGGTGCTTTCTTGTGGTGATGGACTTTTTAAAGTTAGTGAGACCACACAAGGATACTGTGGTGGTTTTTGGGTTCACCACTGGCCTGGGGTTTATCTGAAGTGTTGGCGTGATTGGGATGGGTGGTGACCCCTTCTTGTTTGTGTTTAGTATACAGTGCCCTTCGTGAACCCTGCTGTTGATAGAGCTGGTTTACTTGTGTACCCAAGGAATGGTAAGGAGAGGAAAGCAAAATGACCAGAAAATGTTAAGAAAGCCAGAAATTGGTGTGTAGTGGCTTTGGTGGATCCACCCTGATTTACAGCATCTGGAGATCATGGCCAGTATATTATAGGCAGTGGATAAGGATGGAGGTGAGAAATTATGCATCAGAAATACTCAAGATTTTTGTGGTTTAACTGGAGGCGTGCATGTTTTCTGTGTATCAAATAATGGCAGTTGGTATGAGAGAGGTTGGGTTTTTTTACCTGTCTTGTGAACCTTGAAATTTTTTCTTCATTCACACTGGTTTCCTCCTCTTCTCCACCTTATTTACCCTAATCAGTGAAAAACTAATGAAATATTCTTTATTATAAAGTTGTTTCTCACTCCCTTTTTTTCCTGCGTATTTTCTGCTTAGGGTCTTTGAGTTGAATAGAAAAAAAGTGAGAGAAAGCTTAAAAATACAGTGACTTCCTACAAAATTACCTGGATTGTGAGAGCCTTTAAGGTAGAAAATGTACAAAGCACTCACTCCAGTATACATCAACGTTTAGGAAATATTTTAAAGACCGTAAAGCACAGCACCAGATCAAAATATTTTGGGGGTCACATTCACTGAGCGAGCTGATACTTGTACTAATGAATAAATGTAAATCTGAAGCTGAGATTCTCCAACTGGTGGAGTGGTTAAAATTTATGTTCAGTGTTTACAAATGGAGCTGGTTTTCGGAGAGAGGATGAAGTCAGACTGTACCAGTCTAATAGCTAGCACAGTACAGACTTGGAGGTATGTTTATTCAAGAACATTATGTCCGAATGAGTCTCGAGGAATACCAAATCAGGCTGAGCTTTGATGAGCTAGCTTTAAATATGAGAAACTTAATTATGAGTGCTGTGACATTAATTTCGACTATTAGAACAATATAGCATTTGCCTAAGGAAAGAAATACATGCCTCATGAAAAAACAGATAGTATCATTTTATAAATTAGCCATTGATTCTCATAAGACACAGACATGATAAACTTGTGATGTGCTAAAGCTGTGATGTTAATCATTGTTAACCACGTTGAATAAAAGGCGCTGATCTTTTTGAAGGAAGAAAATAAACACCTTGACAGTTGGAAAATAGAAATTAAAATCCATACAGACATATTTTTGAAAGAATGTACTGTAAAAAATCAAGTACTTCTGTCATGGCAAGACTGTGTAGTGAATTAACATTTCTGATTTAAAAAGATGAGGTGGTTCTTCATTTTGAATTTTTCAAAAAAACAAAGAAACTGGTATTTGAGCAAAATGAAAAATTCAGCAAGCCCAACAACTTTTCTTTGGCAGTGGTTTCTAACACATGCTTAGGGTGTAACAGTTTGATTCTTCTCTGATAAATGGTTTCAGTGATCAGTGAAATAGCCCATGCACTTTCTTCAAATATTTTGTATTGATGATGATCTTTTGTAGTACTTGACACTCTTGTAAAGTTCCACTATCTGATTCTACTTATACCTGACATGGAAAATTCTGCTAGTTCTTCGGAGGTGTTTTGGAGGTAGTGAATAGAAACAAGTAAAATATATGTTGGTCTATTAAGGATAGATAGGTGATAGATGAAAAATGCAAAAAAAATACTTGCCCTGATAATATGTTAAATAACAAAAATGTAGTTTATTGTCAAGGCAGAAATCCATTTTGCAGTCAAAAATCTCAAACTAGCTATAGCTTTTTTTTTTATTTTACTTGTGTAGCAATCGGATTTATCAATGTAAAATCAGGCTCCTGGACACAGTTAGTCCTCAAGTGTTCTTAAACTGAGTGTCTACACTCAAAGTCCTCATTACCCTTTTAGTCTTTAGTACCAACATCAACATGTATGACAAGACCAATATATTTTAATTACACATACTGCTGCATGACAAGTTCTGTTCTCTCCTGTGGTCACAAATGGCACAGAGCAGTGCTGTGTTGTGTCGTGTGCTCCTGCACTGTTAAACCTGAGCAGGATCTCTAATTACAGGCAGTAATTAGTATAAGGACTTTTATGAATCTTTTATCTGTATATATGTGAAATGAAGCGCATAATGTTGATCAACTGTGCATCAGTGTTTTAAAAGAAATACTTCTCAAGCCTTCATAGTTCACCGCATTGTCTCATAAGCCGCAACAACTAATTCATGCTTGAGGTGAATTAATGTTCTTATCTTTTAAGGGAAAAGAAAAATCCAACAAGTAAGCAAACAAACCAGAACAAACTCCCAAACCCAGCCATTTCCAGCCAATTTCTTTCTCAATCCCAGGTGAGCTAGAGAGATTTCTTGACATTTGAATCTCCACCTCCTGATTAGCAGGCTCTGCTCTCCAGCCCGTTTGAGAGCGTGAAAAGACATCTGTAGCCAGGCCAAATTCCTGGAGAATGGCTTGTTCTGGTGCAGAGCCAGCGTGCTGGGCTCCGTGGGGGACTGAGGATTGCTGCAGATGAACAGAGCTCTCAACCTTTCTGCTTGGACTTGCAGGAGGTGATGCTACTACGGATATTAATCCCTGGCTTTAAGATTACCGCTTGTAAGAGGGAAACCAGTTCCATGTTCTCAACAGATGGCAAATGTTTTCATCTACTTTTTTTTTTTTTTGCTAAGTAGGTTTTATCCTTAACAGTTTTTTATATTATTTCTACCAAATTTTCTTGGATGCAAATGCTGTGTTTTTATTTCATTGTGGTTCTTACTTGGTTATAAAATTAATCTTAAATAATGTGGGTTATGCTTGTTTTAATTTTCCACTATCATTTTAACACTGGCAGCTTAAAGTATATTTATGATGCAATCCAGTGTTGGAAAATGAGCTGTAATATACATTATACTCAGTTTCCTACAATGTAAAAATATCTTTGCAGTTATTTTCTAAGCAATAAGTGTCCTCAGGGGCTAAAAAAGCACATACAGTTTACTTTGTTTCTTAAAGTTAATCATCACAACTCAAATGTAAACTTAAAAAAGCATTAAACGCTGAGATAAAATGTAAGGAGTATTTCATGGTTTAAAACCAGGAAAGATAATACAAAGCCTTTTATTGCAAAAGGAACTTTGTGTTTCCCTTTGCAGAAATACACTCTGATAACTGATGATCAAACAGACTCTGGTGTTGGCCCCGTACAAAGCTACAGTAGCAGAACACCAGATGAGATGCAGCGAACTGCACCTTTCTGGCCAAGTAGCCAAGCAAGGAGGAAACTGCTGAATTGCTAATTTTCATCCAAGTGGCTTGTTACTTTTCCTGCCGTTTGCCCTACGTCTTATCTCCAGTCTATTGAGAACATAAAATTTCACTGTTGTGGGGCTTTTATTTATTTATTTGAAGTATATTTTGGAAGTAGAGAGCAAATAGCAGAAAGATGAAATAGAACAGAGATTTCACTTACCTTCCTATTTTCAAGCCATGTGTGAATTTCCAGGGCTGTTGGTAGAAATCAGCCGGCCAAACGCCCGTGGAGCACTTAGAGTGTTGGGCAGCCTCCTCTGACTTGTTTCCTGCATGATTCATGACTCTTTCCTTGGTATAAATAATTTGAATTCTGCTTCTTGCTGTGAGAGTTTGAGTAATGTGTCTTCAGAACAGGCTTAATTCTTAAGTGGGGAAATACCAACATTTAAAAAAAAAAAAAGGCGGTTTGGTCAGGACCAGCAAGTTGTGTGTCACTAAACACTGTATTCTTTGAAATTCTGCCCAAATCAACTGTAACAAGGGTAAAATAGGGCACACGGGTTAGCTAAAATATATTAAAAATACTATATGAGAAAAGGAAGGGCATAATCTTTCTCATTAAATGAGCCTAGCGAGTATCATGGCATTGTTAGTGTGGTGGAAGGGATATGTCCCATTATTAAGTATATTTGTATGACATGAAATGTCTGAGACTAAAAGCAATTTATATGTAACTTAAGGAATAATTGATATTGATTTGGAATGAAGAATGCAATAATCTTGTTTTTAAAAGATTCATACAGCTTGCAATTGTATGAAAACTTGGTTCTATTACACCTTCCCTGCAGCAACAGACCATAAAGATTGGTTCTACATTAAAAGCAGTATTTGAATGAAAAAAAAAAAAAAACGCTGTACAGATTTTCAACTATCTTTTCTCTAGCTGTTCTTGCTTTCTCTTCTCAGATGTGCCAGCATTGAATGTTCCCAAGAGGGGCCACTACCCTGGTAGTGGAATAATACCTAACACTGATAGCAGTTTACACCTCTGCAGCTCTATACAAATGAATGAATTCATTCTCAAAACACCTTTGAAAGAAGAACTCTTTGAATATTGTGCAGGAAAAGGGATTAATGAACAATCATATTTGTAACTTATTTTTCATTTTCCAGGAATACTTGTTCAAACAAATTCCTGCTTACAAGGTGTCTTGTGAATAAGAAAAACATTTGTAAATACTCAAGCAGAATAGACTGTGTGCGCAAGCATTTGCATCAGGAGAATTTTATCACCTTGAAATCTCTTTTGGAGATCAGGGAACAAAAGCAAATTCTATTTCAAAAGGTTACCCAACTCCTAGTTCAAGGTATAACCAATACATGCTCAAAGCAGTATTTCTGGTATAGTAGTATATATTGGCAGCTTTGGCTGTTATTTGGTTGTGCATGAACATACACTTTTTTCTGTTTGCTGTAGCTTGTGGTTCAGAATCTAGATTTTTATTAACTGCACTCAAAAAACCGCTCCCAGCTCACAAGTAAGGCTGGTTTTGCTTGGAAAACTTACCTTCAGAGTCTGAAAGAGAAAGGTGTAATGATTAATTTTTCAGTTCTGCAGCCAGCAAGAGGTGAAAGTTCTGGGAAAGGTGTGCTTTGTATCTTGATGGTTTGTGGGTTCTCATTCTGGAGCCTGATGATGGAACTGAACCGTCCGTGCTGCTTGCCATGTCGGTGCTGAGCAAGCCACAGCAGGAAAAGGCAGCACAGAAATGATAGGAAAAGCTACAGAATCTCCTAAGGGTACCTTTTGCCCAGCCAGTTTGCAGTTAGTGGTGCTGGTTATTTCAAGAAGTTGTTCTGGGTGTCTGGAAAGGCAGATACAGAAGTCGCTGCTTAGGGCTGTCTGATGAGAGACTTAATTCCTTTCATGTTGTACTAACTTTGAGAAAGCACCACAGCAGTACTCTGGTTAGCACACCACAGTAGGGCTTTCATGTACCTCAAGTTTTGTGCACGTACCTTCTTTTACTACCCTTTCCCCCGCTCCAGTCACTGCCATACATCTCTGTGGCACTTGGTAGGAGCTCCTGCACCACAGCTCCTGAGCAGACCTACCATCTAAAAATCCAGCCAGCCTTCTCCAGTGCTTTTATCAGTTTATTATTGGCAGCTTTACTGCACGGCAATTCCTGGGCCGGCCCTGGCTTTTTGGTTGGTGGTTGTTGCTGCTGAGGTAGTGCAGGTTTCTGGGTAGTTACTGGGATAGAATGTGACATTAGCTATCGCCACGTAATGTGACAGCTGGTCTGGGTCACCTGTACCAACGGTGGGTGGAAGCAGAATTGGTGTGCAGGAGGCATTGCCCATGTGTTGAGGAGGATGAGGGTTATTTAATAACTGACGCAAAAAAGAAGTGAAAGCCCAAAGTAAAATGTGGAAGGTTTCCAATACCACCAAGATTGCAAGGAAGGAGAAATTTGTGCAGACAAAGACTAAATTGAGAATGTACTTGGGAATTGTGCTTGTTCTCAGGACTTCAAACCACATATGTGCTTCCCCTGCTCGTTGCAGCATGTTGTCTACTAAAGTGCATTGGTATTTTTCCAAAGAAATCCTGGTGACCACTTGCTGTAGATTGGGCTGTGCTTGAAGTCACAGTACCAAATACTTGAAAACATTTGGAGTCCTAAATGTAGTTGGAGATGTTTGTTTGCAGTGGACAAGAATTTTTGCACCGAGGTTGCTAGACTTTGGGGAGGCTGCTTCTCAGCAGATACTCTGATTTGCTGGTTCAGGACTTGGAAGCAGTGAGTTTTACCACAGACTCTGAATCCAAACTAACTGCTACTGTGGCAATACCGTAGGTTATAATACTAAACTATAGGTTCACTATGATACAGAACTTCCTTTTCTCCTAGTTTTCTGAATGTTCCTTAATATTTTTACTTAGTGGAGATAGTGAAGGCTATCCATGCTTAGGTGGTGAAGAGGACCAGGTTCGGAACCCAAGCCTCAAAGATCTATTAGCCAAACAGAAACAGTGCTGCAAAAAGAAGAGCTATGTTGCTGTCATGGTAATTCTGAACAGATTTCAAGCTGTGGCCATAAAATAGTTCTCAAGGAAGGTTACATGTGATTGTTTTATTTTAATTTTATTTCTCTTCTTTAAAATGTGCTTCTCTGACATGGAGGTAACTTCTTGATTTTGCTCTTTTAGAAGTCTGGATCTTTCATTTTTCATTGTGTTAAATTCTTGAAGAGTTTTGTCTTTTAAATTCAAATGATACATTGGCTTGGAAATAAATGCACGAATGTCAGAATAAATCAATGAAAGAATATCAAAGAATAATAGCAATGAATGAGGCAAATATCATTATAAATGGGAAACAATGAAACCCTGATCATTCCAATTTGGCACCCATAAATTCTTAGTGAGGCTTGTATGTACATTAAGTTAACCATGCATGTAAGTGTTTGCAGGATTGAGATCTGACTTAATATTGTGTCAGAGAAGTGCATAATTAAATGCATATACAAATTAAAGCATAAAGCACATAGGAGAAAATCGATTAAAATGGAATCAAGTGAGCAAGACTTAAAAGTGTCCCCAAACTAATACTATGGTCTAATTCTTAATTGAAAACAGTTAGGAACCTATCTCTGTACATGTAGTGTTGTATCTAAGCAACAGGTACCCATTCCTTATAGGATATTGTAATTAGAAGAAATGACAGTCTCTTCTTCAGAAGTGTAAAATGGCTTCATACATTTTCCTTGAGTTTTCAACTCCCTGAAACAAGGTGACTGCAAACAGTTTCTTGCTATTATGGTGCAGATGGTTTTGAAGACACGAAGACAGAGGTCAAGAGACTGTAGTTCTTGCTCTGCTAGTGACTTTCCAGGTTACCTTCAGCAACTTACTTCCATCTTTTTTTTTTTTTCTTTTTTTTCCTTTTCTTCTGCCCTGTATAGACACAGGTTTGCAGGGCATGGCTTCCTGTGGTTTGTATGGTATGTACTGTACGCTTGGATCTCATCCTTAGAATAGTTCTTGCTGTACTGCAGTAGTACGAGAAATAATGTTTGAAGTGATTGTTGTACTAGAGCAAAGCTCGGCTTTGTTTCTTATTCACCTTTGTCAGAAAGAAGTGGTTCTGGTCTTGGATCTTATGGCATAACATTATCCGTCCCTTCCTCCTGTGACAGCAAAACCCTACTGTAACTGGGAAAACCTCAAGTTTAAACAATGCAGACACATTTCTTAAAAAGACTTGGTCCTTTATGTTTTAGTGAAAATGAGCACCATTCAGAGAGTCCAGACCTGTAAAAATGGGGCTCGTTTCTCCTTTATGTGCAGCTAAATTCTGTGATAGTCAGGTCAGTGCAAAAACTCACCTTCAAACCACATCAGGAGGAAGAGGATAGCACTGTGCATAGCAGTAGCCAGAATACCTTGGTCCTGAAATACCAGCTCGTGTTCTGCAAGCCCGGCAGCTTTTTGATGTTTTCCATCTTGCCACTCTCTTTTCTTATTTTTTTTTCCTCTTCTTGTTGGAACAATAATAAACCTATGAAAAGAGATGGCTGTTGTCATGCTGATCTGAGGCTTGGAAAATGTGAATTGGCTTAAACGCATTAGCAGTGACTCTGCTCTTGCAGAGCTAGGATGGTCTGGTTTTTAGGCATTCTCTGTGCACCCTCCGTTTCCTTCCAAGGCTATCCTGAGTGACCCAAAGCCAAACGTGATATTGTAGCACCAGGCTGTGAAATCGCAGGGATATAAATTATATATCAGGCAAGCTCTGGCTATACTACAGAGGCCTGAACATGTACATTAACGTTGCCTAGCGAGTCACCTGTCTGTAGCGGTCAGCAAACTGCCCTCCCAAGGGTGATGGTAATAGACAGCCCTTGGATGAGTTTGTTTGGCAGCCTGCTGACCCCAGGCTCCGGTACTAATCTCTGATCAGTAACCATCTGCTCAATGCAACCCAAACGACTAAGCACTTTTCTAACTGTCAGGGATGACCTGGAGAAACTCATGGGGGAAATAAAACTATCAGCCACTGATTGGAATACTGATAGCCATCATTTAGTGTGGTGCTGCAGGAAACCAAATTATGCCTGTGCTCCCTGCCTCACTGCTCAGCAATATTGTCAATTTGAAGTTAAATCTTCTTGATCAATCCGGGCTCAATTTTGCTACCTTTTGTTGTATTGAATTATGCTTCCTAATGGGAATAGTCTCCTGTAATCCAGCGGTATGCATCACTCGATAGGAAAGTGCAGTTACAGGATGTGGTGGTTTAAAAACAGTTTGTGTTTTCTTGCTTTACTTGGACTAGGCTCTGACCTGAGTTTTCTTGCTTTGCTTGGACTAGGCTCTGACCTGAGTTTTCTTGCTTTACTTGGACTAGGCTCTGACCTGAGTTTTTATGCAAGGCTTCAGAGTGGAAGGCATTGTGGTAGTTTCACTGCAGTGCAAACATCCAAAGAAGTTGGTTTGCTGGAAATCATTGTATATGGAGGGGAGATTTTCTTTTGAATTGTCCAGCTCTTTAATTGGCCATGGAGGCAAAGCACAGAGGCTTTTACAGTTACTTACCTTGGAGCAGGAAACAGACTTTTTGGCCGTGGTCTGCGTAAACCCGTGGAAGCCAAACACCTAAAATATGAATCCATTGTCAGTCAGCATCAGCTGGTGTACACAATTTCCTAAACATCTGTTCAGTCATTACCATATTAAATCTGTAGTACCACAAATGTCTGCGTGTTAAAACAGAGATCTCTATTTTAGATGCCCTAATTGTGTTTTAATTGCTGATTTCATTGCCCAGGTCACAGGACAAAGAGTAAAATAAAGCTGTAGGTGAAAACTCAGGGCTGAATGTTGCAGTCCTGTCTTGGTGTTTGCTCTGGTAAACTCTTGTCTGGCTGCTGCTGGGGTTCAGAGTCAGCAACACAGTATTTGGCCTCGTGTGAGAAGGGCTGATGACAATCTTTTGACACCCGTAACGCAGTATCATGGTGATACCAGCCAACACAAAAATGATCATGCACCAACACATCATGGTTTTCTGAACCTACGAGGCTGGTCTCCCTGACCCCCTCTCTCCTACTCTGTGTGGCTTGGTCTGACACTACTTTGCATAGTCTGCAGAAGTCAGGTAGTGCGTGACAGGTTAATAGGGTAGTTAAAGGGATGAAAAAAAAAAAAAGCAAGGGGCTAAGGATTTTGATTCAAGAGTTTCTTCTGTTCAGTGTGCCATGCCTGGGAGTTTTCCTTCCCAGAGGGCAAAGGCTATGCAGGATTTGACTTCGACATTAATGATGTGAAAGATTCAAATATTGATGTGTATTTTCCTAGTCCACACATGCTAGGAGGAGTGGGCAAGTGCTCTGTAGTCTTTCCTAAATCCAAGTGCTCCGTTTCTTCCAGGTGAGTCCTGCACAGCAGTGTGTTTCTGACCACATTCAGTGGTTGGAAAATAAACGTAGAATTGTCATGCTAAAAAGGTCACAGGAAGGAATGGCAGCACTGGAAGGAAGGTTTCAATTATACAGAGAGAAATGAATTTCTTGCCTGTCATCTGTTTCTAGCAATATGGATTTTTGAAATTAAGTTGGCTCATGGATTTGTTGGGTTTGCCCTATAACCATACCATGCCACTCACTGTGTTGTCTTATTTTCATTCTTTGTTGATGTAGTGATTACTGACAGCGTGTGGAACAGTTTCTCCTTCCTGCTAAAGTCTCCTTGCAACCTGTGCAACCACTTGTACCATGACGTTCATTCCAAGATTCACTTAGTAGCTATTTATATATACATGGGTCCTCCTTACTGTGAATAGCTCTATAAATACTAAAAAGGGCATGAACACTTCTTTCGAATGGACTGTCTCAGGAGAAGAGCTGAAAGATGGCCTGTGTTTTTCTGGATATTCAATGACCACTAAAAATGTGTTGTAAACTGCCTAGGAAGTGAGGGAATGTCTGGGAAGAGGGAGGTGTGTCTGAAAATCAAAGGGATGATGAGCATGCAATGAGCAGAAGTGGGTAGACTTCTTTGAAGGAGCGCAGGCACCGAGCTGAAGACTGGAGGAGTATGTTCTGGCATGAGCAGCAGCTGCGCTGGAGCTGGCAAAGGTTGTCACACAAGAGATTTTTTTTTCAATTCTGATGCTGTCTGGTGGCCCCAATCCATGAGTCTGCTCCTGGTTGGGATTGACCAAGCAGCTCCCTTAGCAAGTCTCAGACAGCCTGAGCCGAGGCTGTGCTCAGATTTTGCCTGGGCTTGTGGCCAGGGGTGCTTGGATGCTGCTCGGCAGTGCTTCAGAGGGGCAGATGGAGCACAACACTTGTGCCTTTGTGTTTCCACCGCCGCTTGTAGCACACAGTCGGAGCGTGGTGTACCTGGCTCCAGTATCCAGTGTGTGGAGGGGCAGTCCACTCATTTCTCCTTGGAGCTTCGCCTGGAGGCATGAGCTGGCTCCGTTCCCAGCTCCAAGGGGCTGGAAGTGACGGGCGTTCTCTGTTGTGCATCAGCCAAGGGCTTGGAGGAGAGTAATGCCAAGTGAGTGCACTGGCTGCTGCAGTTGGAAGATGCTGACCCATATATTGTGTTGTAGCGGTGCCTTCCTTCCCTGCCCTCCTCCGAGGGCACTGCGCCCGGCTCGAGCGCCTCAGTGCTGGGCCTTGATGCTGGGCAGTGAGTCTCTGCAGCCACAAACTGAGCAGCTGGAACTTAATCACTCCAGCTATCCTTAATTAAACCTGTGAATGCCCCGATGCGCTCGCCAAGTTAGAGTTAGCCCAGGCCTGCAGATGGTGAAACTGAGACACAAGGAGGTTAAGTAACTCGCCCAAGGCTGTGCAGTGAATGGTGACAGATCTCAGATTAGAGTTTGTGAGGTCCTGGCTCGCAGTGGCTCCCGTGCACTGCTGGACCGTGCTGTCCAGCCGACTGGTTTGCTCATGCATGCTGCTTGCATCAGAGCTCTCCCAGCCAGAAAATCTTGTCTCCCATCTCCAGGGGAAAATCTGTCGTCCTCTCAGCACAATCAAATCATTGAACGTTTGCTTTTGTTTTGTTTTTCTTTTTCGTATACTGATTTAGTTTTAATTGTTACTTCAGCTTCTTCAGATGATTTCCCCAATCCTCCCAGGATCACATAGCTGATCATAAAGGATAATTTATCATTTATGCACTACCTGGAAAGTCCATAGGTGTGGAGGAGCATTCGTTGTTCGCTTGCTATTTGGAAGCCTTCTATGTGAAATCCCAGGCTAGCTGAGGAGCAGCTCTTTTTATACACCTTATGGCCAGCAAACAGGTGCTTTGCAAATGGTGGGTGGTGCGCCGCTATCATCAGAGGAGATGCTGACACAAATATGGGTGTTACACAAGAAGCTGTTATTTTTCAGAGATACTTTGTGCTGAAAAGGTCACCTCTTCCTGTTACAGGCACTTACATTTTCACCAGTTAAACTCCTGAGTCACTCCGGAGATGTGTTCCTTCTTTGCCATTCCAGGGGAAGCTCTGTCAGCTGGTGCATGATGCTTTCCCCAGCCCCATCTTGCCACATCTCTCCATAGCACAGAGAGACCCCAGAACGCAGCAGACCCCTTCCATCTGCTGCGTAGAGACCCCAGTGGGTCCCACAACCAGCATACCGGTCCCGTTCCAGTACAGAGCTGCGAGGTCTCATCTGGCAAGGAGCTGTAACTCTCAGTTACGTCAGGGTCTGCCCCACTCTTGTATCCAGTGCCTTAGGTGATGCTGCTTGAGGACCATGGGGTCCACCTCAAACTGGAGTGAGAGAGGCACCATTTGGCCTTCCGATTCCACGTTGTGAAGCAACTTGTTCATGTGATAATCTCCTAAGGATTAAAAAGGGCTGGAAAAGAATAAATAACTTTGGTTATGTGATTGTAATGCCATGGGTGGAGAACAAAGAGCGGGCTGCAGCTCCTGGCTACCGGGATTTCACTGCAAACTCCGCGTCAGATTGTTTAAATGTTTCTCCCTTTCATTCGGCATGTTGTGCATCTCCACGCTTCCAGCTTCCTGCCACTCTGACAATATGAAATGTCAAAAGAGAAGGATTATTCCTGCAGTATCTCTAGCCCAACTGGAAGCAGTGAGTGCCAGGAATGTTAGGCAAGCGCCTGCTCTGAGTAGGCTGCCAGCTTCGTTTTGCCGGCCCAAAAGGTTCAGGTAGGTTGAGTAAGCTTTGGATAAGAACCCGCGCTCCTGGGCGCTTATCTGAACTGAACAGCCAAACTGTTTTGAGATCTGCCCGTTGCTTCTTGAGACCAGATGTAAACCCATATTGTGCTTGCAGGGATGGTGGGAGAGCTGGCATGCTTGTTTATGCATGCTTTAACAGTTATGAGGATATTAATTGCTATTATTTAGCAATATTCTGCTATTAGAATACAACTTTAAGTCTTTCTCATTACTTATTTTCATCTACTTTGTTCTCTTTTCACTTAATCGGGGCTGAGTAAATATTTCACCTAATTTCTTTTGATGAATTCTTTACCTAAGATCTGACCACAAAATACCTAGAGTGGTTCAGTATTTGAAATTACTTGTAAAAGTCTCTGATGCATCTTTCTAGGATTTTCCTTTCTTTTTGGATTGCAGTTACTGTCAAATTTTGTGGTGCTGGATTTCTGTATTGGCCTGTGCTTTAGTTTACTTCTCTCTATTTGACTGTTACATGATTACCTTGTACAGTATACACTGAAATTTCAAATGGAATACACAGTTGGAAATTATTTACGAGCTCAAAAATCTGTTAGTGTCTTAGTCCTCAATGTTTTGAATGGCTGTAGAAAGTGGTAACATGAGTTTTGTAAATATTGTTGAGCTGAATCTGAATCTTGGCTTTCAAATTCAAGAGCCCTTTTTCCTTCCTCTCTTTATCTCCATCTAATTTCTACTGTAGACGATTCACAGAGGCCGTGGGTTTATCTGTAAACGTCATGGCGTTTACCCTACTGGAGGTTTGTGTTCACAATCCGTACGTAGACTCTTAGACAGGGACACCCAACACTTTGCTGACAGGGAGCCTGACAGCAGTTCAGAGCACAGAGTGGGAAGGAGAAGGTGAGAGATGGGTTTTGTTCTGCCCTTCAGTAGCTGCTTTCATTCCACAACAGCTCCTTCGCCGTCCACTCTCAGCGCGTGATAACCCAGCTATGTCAAGGGAGGGAGCTAGTAATATTTTCAACCCCCAAAATAAATACATAAATAAAAAAAAGCCTATCTAAGAGGCTTGAGATGGAAGGAAATACACTATCGGAGAGAATGAAACTCGGGCGCTTCAGGACAGAGACTCGCGTTGTTCTGGGTGGGACTTCAGGGAAGCAGAGCCCGCCCTTTGCCATCATCAGCACTTGGATTGAAGTTCAGCAGGTCTGAGAATATTTTCAGAAGGCAAGCGGTACCATTGGTGGTTTGGCAGAGCAATAAAAGGAATACTCAAATGTACCAATTAAAAGGTGTGAATGGCATTTTTACAGCTTTGTTCTCCTGCAGACGTTAGCAACAAATGCCTCCTGTATTGTAAGCCTACTTTGGTCTGAAATGATTCACTCTGATTTATATTCTTTAATTAAAGGCTTTTAACATTTAATTATGTTGGGGAAAATAACATTGGTGCTTAGGTCAGTTTATGGCACAGGAAATAATCTTATTTTTATGTTCTAGGCTGTGATGGCAAAACAGAACTTCAGAATCTCCCCGAGTGGGCAAACCTCCCAAAACATTAGGTGTGCAGAATTGTGCGTGCACTTGCACGGCTTACATAGCAGCCTGATTACTGCACTTACCTGATTTGCATGCGTAATCACATTAATTACTTGGGCAAGCTAGCTATGCATTATGCGTATTTCTACGTTCACTGGTTGTACCGTATGCCTGTAAATATAACGGAGCTTTTTCGAACTGTAGTATATAATGTAATGAGAAAATTATCTGTGGAGTGGTAAAGTGGTAGCTTCTATATTGCCAGGAAGGATTTCCAGCATGCAGCAATTCTAGCTGTGAACATATCTGATTAAATTACATGAGTTTAGAATGAAAGTTGAATCAGTAAAAAGTGTTTTCGTCTTCTTACTGAAGGCCAGAATTTTCAAGCTCGGTGTTCAGCACCCTGTCCCAATTTTTCTGCTCTTCATCGTAATCCCACCAAATAATATAAGTAAGAGACTGCATAAAATTGCTATATGCTCAACAATTTTAAATAAATAAATAAACCTGACTGATAACCCTCAAGTGGGTACAGTGCATATTTAGCTTCCAGGAGATGGATGTATTCGAGTCCACTTCACTTTTTATCTTAAAATCTTGGATACAAGCCTACCCTTCCAAAACTCTCAACACAAAACTATCTCACAGGTTGTCTCTATTCGCCTGCCAAGAACTGTTGAAGCAGAAAGGGAGAAAGATGAGGACTGCAAAAAAATCTGCACTACTTCTGTCACTCGGAGATACTGGGGTGGCTGTATCTTCTCTTCCTGGCACTGTTATCTTTCTTACCTTTGGTACTGTTGTTCCCTGCTGGCCTCCAGTTCTCGTCTTGATTAAGTATGCAATTCAAATATTGGTGCAAGACTTTTTCATTCATTAGATGATGTCACGATTTCCAGGCACTGCATATGTTGCATTGCTAGGTAGCACTTAGCAGTGTTTGGATCCCCATCTGTTACCTCAATTTGGCACATTGTGCCTGCACTTTAAACTCTAAAATGTTATGACACTGTTTCCTACGTTTCTGGGTGCCAGGTGGATTGGAGCCATTCCTTGAAGGATGTGTGTGTGCAGTTTAAAGGAGTAAATAAGTTGGAATGGGTATTTGTCCTTGCTGTGAAGGGCTGAGGGTGTCATTGAGCAATATCCAGCACAACTTAAGCCAGCTACTTCCCAGAGTAATATTCCAGCTTCATGTTAGTTATTTGCTGAAAAGATGACAGCTATTTGGACATGGTTGACTGTGGTTGTGTTTATTTCTGTCAACTGCTCGTGTCTCTTCTAGCAGAGATACTTCCCCATTGCTGCATCTCAGCACATGGTAGGAGTACGCGGTTGTCTTAACTACATAAACCTCCTGCAACATTTCTGCTTCTTTAATAAACGCCCAGCAGCTGATTTGTTCTGTATGTCTGTTCTCTGTGTAAAGATAGCGAGTGCTACATTTCTCCTTGCCTTTGAGTATTTTCTGTCAGCTGATGACTTACCTGGAAAAGCTTTGAAACAGTTCCCCCTGTCTCTCAAGCTATTTTTGCCATCTCCAGGTCTCTCTATGTCTTCCAAGTATGGTAAAACTTAAAAGCCATCTTGCTCCTTTTTTCTTCACCCTTTTTTCCCTGGTTTGCGTGGTGGGTTGGGTCAGATGACCTCCTGAGGTCCCTTCCAGCCTAAATTATTCAATAGTGGTGTTTTGCTCATGCTCTTCCTGTCTCTCTTCTCACTGCAAGTACCTACTGGGCACCTGAGCAGGTTGCGTGGAGCCGTAAGGGCTGGAATGGTGAAGTCAAAAGCAAGCATTTCCAGTGTTTTATACAAAAATGATAAAACGCCCCCAAAGTAACTTCACTAACAGTGACCTAAATACTCATTTCTGTCTGGATTTCTCCTAAAATTCATCAGAATTTAACTCCCCGTTGTGTTGGTATACTCGAGAATTGGGTTAAAAGAGCTTGAAACTGGGGGAAATAAAGAACTGGTTTGTAAACAGTGCAAGTATTTCAGTACTGACCCATTTCCAACACATTATTTTTAGTGTATGACATTTTGCATCGCTTTGCATTGAGATGTGATGTGACAGTATTAATAAACTAAAAACCATAAGAAGAAGAAAACCATTTTCTTCTGGGCAAGCGCTGCTTAAAATCTTATGGTCTGAAAGAACCAAGGGTAGGGACCGGGAGAGCAGCACCCCCAGGGACTGGGTTTCCCATGTGATACCTATAAAAAGATATCATGTAACAAGATAGTACATCTACCCAAACCTCTCAAAATCATTTTATAATTTAGCAGTCACCGCCTGAGGAGCCCAAGGGATTTAAGCACAAAGAACAGCAGAGTGAAGCAGAATCCCATTAATGGAAAGGGCAGCGGGGCTGGGAAAACAGAGCATTGTTTTTGATAAGCTGTTAGGGTTGGCCTGGTCTCACACTTGTCTCCTGATGGCAGGGTGGTGACTCTGACCTGAAGGGCCCAGCAATTATAAAACTGGGCCTATCTGCACCGAGGAGCGAGAGGCAGCAAGAAATGAGAACCAGACATCTGCTGCCGGGCAGCACGGTGTCATGGTTACTGTCCCTGCCTGCGACTGCAGCTCCAGGTCCTGGCCCAAACACGGGAGGTTTATATTTAGAAATTCAGCTCTCATGTTTGATTTACTGCTGTGCAGGAATCTCTTTAAAAGGCGAGTTCTGATGATGATTTTTTTTGCCATAAATTGTCATGGAATAATAGAGTGGCTTAGGCTGGAAGGGACCTTACAGATCATCTCATCCAACCCTCTGCCATAGGTGGGATGTGTCTCCTCTAGACCAGGCTGCTCAAAGCCTCATCCAACCTGGCCCTGAACACCTCCAGGGAGGGGGCATCCACAGCCCCTCTGGGCAATCCCTTCCAGAGTCTCTCCACCCTCGTACTGAAGAACTTTTTCCTAAGATCCAATCTAAACCCATTTTCCCTCAGTTTAAAAACATTTCCCCTCCTCCTACAGCTGGACACTCTTATTCAGGAGTCCCTCTCAGCCTTCCTGAAGGCAGTTATGAGGTTCCCCTGGAGCCTTCTCTTCTCCAGGCTGAGCAGTCCAGCTGCCTTGGACTTCCAGAGGGCAGGCTCTGACCTCTTCAGGAGCCTGCTTGAGAGAGTCCCTCGGGGGACTGCTTTTCCGAAATTCGGTTTGAATTTTTGTTTAAGTCAAAGAAACGTGTTAAGCACAGTCATTGAAAGCTAATTCCTGCTGTTTCAGAGAGGAACTTTTCAATTTAGAATTGACTGCTTGGTTGTTTTGCTTTCACCCGCCCAGCCGTGATTTTGGCAGTGTGTGGGGGAGAGGATTCGGACAAGGATGTACAAATGTGAACAGCTCGAAATAGGACTTGCTTGTCCCTCAACTCATTTCTTTTGAGAAAAACAGTGCTACTCTCTGAATGGTATAACTGCACAGTCTGAAAAATATATTAGAAAGTAAGAGACTTTGAGGGTTCCTGGCTGAGTAGATAGTGGACAAAGTTTTGCAATTCATCATCCACTGAAAAGAGGGGGTTTTTTTTGTTGTTTTATTTTGGCTTTTTTTCTCTCTGAAAATACAGAGCTAGTAAATGCAAGCCATTATGAGAATTTTTTTTTTAATGGCATTCTTTTCTGTGTAACTCCTTTTAACTTGTCTCTGACCTGCAGTTTCAAGTACTGCTTTTGTCTAGAGGCAGTGGTGATAACAAAGCAGTTCCGTTTGTCTTGTCTGTGTACTGTAGATTTAGAAACCACTGAGACAAATTTAATCCTACTGTAAATTCCTAAAAGTGAAATTATGCCATATGAGGAGAGTGAGTTTTATCTTGTGACTTAGTTAAAGCAATGCCAGTCTCTCAGCAGGAAGGGAATGGGATGCAAGGCTGGGCCAGGCTTGCCCTGTAGCGAGATGTAACATACAGCCGTGTCTGTTGCCTTTCAGAAGATGCACTTGAAACAAGCACAGATGTGAAAGTTCTGCAGTAGGTGGAAGTTTATATCCCCTGTTGTGTCCTGGATGAAGTGTTACCCATGCTGCTGGGATTGCCTCCTCTTCCTCTGCCACCACCTCATCCCCATCTTTATAAAACTTGGCTCTTCAAGAAGTTTCTGCCTGGGTAGAAATAGATTCACAATCCACGTATTCTTGTGTCTCCATTTCCAAGGATGTACATGACCTGCTTCTAAATGTATTACAACCCCTGACTTATTCCAAGAGATTTTTTTTTCCTTATGGATTGCTTTTCTGTAGCACATAGGCAAATAAATTGTCAAATGCCCAGAAAAGTGCTGTGAGTGCAAGCATGTAATTAGTTTTAGATAGAGCATTCATTAAAGCAAGTCAGTGAGTTCCTTAAGAACTGTGGACCTGATCCTCAGGATCCTGAGCTGCTGTAGCATCCTGCCGTATCTGCCCTGCATCTGAGAGAGAACTGCCTGTGAAATGGGGCTTGAGTTTTTGTAAAGGGTATGGGCAAGGAAAAATACTGCTTAAAAGGAAAAGAGTTGTCTAAAGTGATACAGGATCGAGTGGTTTCAAGCCCTCTCCCTCTTACTTAGATCAGGTTAAATTCACTTTCTACCTTTAAGTAGGAACTGAGTTTTAATTGTGGCTGCCTACAGTCACTTGCAGCTTGGGCTTGTGATTGATTGGGTCCTTCAGAGCAAGCCAAAATGAACACAGGATAGTCAGCAGGAGTAAACTCAGGCCAATTAGCTCCCAGTGCTATCGGCAATGCTATGGGAAATCCATTTTTTTATCAGTAAGACTGCAGCTTGCATCAGCAGTCTCCATTCCTCATAAGCAGATCATTGACTTATAAATTCTTCTGCTATCTTTGGGATGGTTTTATCCTCTAGCCTATTCCACGTACTAAATTTGAGGGGACATATCACTAGCTGTAGCGGTGGCAAGGCTAATATTTTCTTTGGGAATGTTGTGTTGTATGTCAGCTGAAACAGCAAATGCATTTTTACGGTGTGTTTTGCTGTCACAGAATTGCATATAAGAAACAACATGCTCTCACTAGCTGCCTGTGTTTCTCCTCCTGATTTAATGGAGTAAATGATTGAGGTTTCTAAAACTGGGCTGAAAATTGCGGTACGTGTTGCAACTCATTTGGAAAGTAGAAAAGCTTGGTAAATCAAGGCAATTGATTAAGCATCTATCCTAGAAGATAACAGAGCAGATCTTTATGTGATGTCACCGGTAGTGTGTTTACAGGATTGAGTGTGCATTGCTGTGTCCTTCAATTTAAATACCTACTGCTGCCTAAGGAATATGTGTGGGGCTCACTGCTGGAAATTGCCCATACCAGTTATGGGGCCAGAGTCCAACTAGTGACTGGAATTAGTATGGGCCAGAACTGACTGTCGAACATCATACACATCATCACATGCAATTAATTGCATGTTTCATGTCCTGTCTCTACTGGGAAGTTGTCCCCACTATGGTGCTATTTTCCAGCAGTCAGTCATGTGAGGAGCATGAGGCAAGCACGAGGCAAGCAGTCTCCACTTATCGTGCCCATCCAAAGAAAATCATGATTTCTGCAAAAGTTTCCCTGGCGTGTGAAACCTTTCTGGTCTTCACTCAGAATAGTTTTGTTAATTTGATACTTTAAGTACCCTCGATCTCTTAGAAAAACGCTTGTTTGCGTTGTCTTTCTGAAAGATTTGTAAAATAAATTAGCTAGAAAAGGGAGCGAGGAGATGTGAATTGGTGGTTAACCTTGTAAAGCATGAGAAATCCGTGGGATTTAGTGAATCAGGAAAATTACAGCCTCCTTGGTCTAGAAAAGGTCTAGCATAGAGCAGTTAATAGTTTGAAAACCATTTTAGCACATCACCACATCTTGTAATGACGGAAGACCACGTACATTGCGCGTACAGTACCATACAGCAGCCTTCGTTGCCATTATGCTTTCTTGAATGACTCCTGCATAAATGGTTAATACGGAAAATAGTGATGAGAGGTGTATTTAATGTTTGGTCATAGGAGCAGCTGCTTAATGAACATGCATTTGATGTGTTTTCACAAAGAGGTCAAGACTTAGGGGCCAGCACATTGATGTGACTTTGGGCAAGCATCTTGTAGAAGTTACTCACGTGATAGGAAAAGATGTGATCCCTTTCCTTGTCTGCGTGTTCAAGCACATAGGTTTTATGTTTGCTGACAGCTCCATCATTTATTACCTGTATGATTTTATTTATTTTTTTATTGTAAAATGGTGCTATTTCCCCGTGAGCAGCCAATTGTCTGTCATCAAGTAAGTGTACACTGGCAAACCCAGCGGGCCTGATCCAAGCTGGGGTACAAGCATATTGCTGCTCACAGTAAGATTTACTCTCTTAGTTAAAAGAAAGGAATCCATCTTCAGATTGAGAAACAAATGCACCTTCGTGCACTGTCAAGGGACATTCGTATTCTAAATAGTGATAAAAATTATTTTATCCTTATTATCAATGACTGTCAACTGCAGCTAGATGACATTTCCTGTGAGTTGGATTAAAGCACGGTTAAGCAGAAAGAGGTGGAGGTTTCCTTCCTGAGCATGTTGATTAGACATGTTTGCACTCCCAGATCCTTTAAACAAAGTGCTTCTTGCGCTAAAATTTGCAGGATGTTCCGTAGCGTAATGATTTGCCCCAGGTTACTCAAATAACAGCTGTAATGCCCTGAAATGATGGCGCTGAGCGCGAGTTGCTCTGCGTCCCTGGTGGGGTTTCGGAGCCAGAGGACACCTGGCCTGCTGCTTGTCAGGGTGTGGGCATTTGAATGATGAAGACTATAGGGAGTTCAATTCCAGGAGAGTGTATATATGTTAAGCATGCAGCTGTTCTGTGACTAATTTATGCTTTAATACTTTGCTTTTATCACAAATGGCGGTGTGCAAACGGTGAGTAAGATGTTAACAAGAGACTCTGTCTTGTTTTCCAAATCTCCTGGTAATTTCTCAATCCAGGCGTTTTAATGCGTGTGGGTTTTCCTTCACGATACCAAGCAGGGGAGGAAGAGCACGCTTTTGTCCATTGGCCCCAAAAGTAGTTTTTCTCAGAGAGTTACGTAGAAGTGCGCATCTTGCGTCCTCCTTAAGTGTTGGTTTGGGTCACGTAGCGCGTAGTAGTCCCATGTCAGCTCTCTAAGCACAGGTAGATATTTCATCACCGTGCTTTTTAAGTGCTTGGTTGACATTTGGCTCCTGAGATGATATGTTTTTGTTTACCCAGATACCTTGGATGTATTTATGGCCAGGATGTCTTCCTTGGGGTGTCTGTGCTGCTGGATAACTGCAGATACAGGAAGCTAATTGCTCTGTTTTCTCTGGCAAAGCCCACACCTCGGATAACCCCTTTAACAGTGCTGCTGCTTGGAAACCAGTAGTCACATAATCCACCTTCTTGGGGAACGAGATAAAATCGGAGGCAGAGGAGCTGCTAAGGAAAGGGCAAGTGATGTGGGTTGGCAGGTTGGAGGGCTGTGGGAACAGGGTGGCTCTGCGATCAAGTCCCTGGTGTCGCCCGTGCTGCTTCTGTGTTGCCGTGGTGCTGGGGGTCAGTGATGCCGATAGCCTGGGAGCGCACAGGTTGAACACACCGTCGGGTTTGTGCCTCTTGCTTTCTTAGCCTTTTCATTAAGATTGCTTAATACTTAGGTACTTCTGCTAGGCATGGTCACTGTTTTTTTCTTAGCTAGGTTTAAACAAATGTGTAATATGTAAAAGCTTCAAATCGGTGAAGCAAACTCCGTGCAAGCGTAGCTTAGCTCTGCTTCCCCATCGTAATGTCTCTGAAACAGAAGCATGGTGCTTATTTTCCGTGCTCTTGTCTACCTCCATCGTAGGTAAACCCCTTGCATTTGAGTCATTCCAAGTCCAACAATGCCAGAATGTATTTTTGTGAACTAGAATGGATGATTAGATCACGGCAATTTTCAGAATGTAAAAATAAAACTGTAAACCAAGCAGCTGTGCACTTGAGGTTCATCCAACCCCTTCTGCACAAGCTACATTTTGATCATGAAGACAAGGAGTTCATCGCAGTCACCCTTTCTGTATTCTGGCCTCAATGACACTCTTGGAAAACTACTTTTTTTATAAGCATCAAGCATTTGGCTTTGTTGGGCAGAAACCCAGTTGCAGGAGTGTTTCTGTAGAACCTTCTTGTAAACATCAGTACAGATTCACCTCTCTGTACTGTGCAGAATGATGTCCCTTTAAAAAACTGTGTTGCAGTCTTGTCTCTAAAGGAACATACCATGCAAAAGGAAAATTTGGAGCTTATTCTCCTTAACATGGCAAGGTAAAATGCTGACACCTTTCTTTGTGCAAGTTTTACATTGAGAACTGATTTGCAAGGAGGAAAAAGGAACATCTTAGGTTGACTGAGGAGGTAAGCTGGGTATTTCTTTCTGCTGTCACCCAGCATATATTAAATAACCCTTTTCCTGACAAACAGTATTCATCATTATCCCTCCATTCCCACTAATGCTGCATGTTGCCTTGACTTTCAAAAATGCCTGCATGCTCAAAAGCCAAAGTGCACTCCATGCACTGTTGGCCCAGCTCGTTGAGCCAGGAGGGCTCTCTCAGAACTAGGTGTGCTGGCAAAAGAGTTTCTAGCTGAGCAGCTCCAGATTCAGCTGGCCCAGCATTAGACACAGCCATGCAGCAGCGTGGTGCTTGGCTGTCCTCAGCAAAGAGTGATGAGGAGGGTCTTTGCACAACCTCCTCTCCTCGGAACGCATGGGAAGTTTCTCAAAATGCAGTGAGGTCTCAGCATGTGCTACCTGAGCCCAGCATTTCTCCTTTCTTCTCCTGATGTTTATGTCCTTTGCTGAAGAATGATTTCTTCTCCTAGAGTTCATGTCATCAGTATTTGCATTTGTAAGAAAAAACAAATGGAAAAGAGATATTAACACACACAAGCAGTTATCGTACTGAGAGGGGGAAAATAGCTTGAAAGACCCAATTATTACTGTCAGGATTTGACTTTATTTTTTTCAACAACTTAGCTTCTGAAATTATGAATAGATGGCAGCAATAATTTGAGAGTTCTTAAGATTCACACTGCAATCAACAAGTCACTTGTGTAGTCTTCCTTACCATTTTGAACAGTTTTAAAAAGACAGAAAATTATGTGTTTACAGAGATACATGTATAATATTATGTATTTGTGTTTAATGTCTGCTGATCTTCATACTTCATAGAAAAAAAAAACCCACATTTTTTTCTGAACTGTTCTCTTCTTTTGAGGCTGTGGATTTTTGCTTCTGACGTAGAATATCCCCTTGTGTTTTGCAGCTGTTATTCTTTACCATGTATTTCTTTCTATTTACTGATGATGTGCTACTCTGAGACCTATGCGTGTAAACTGCTCCTGAAAACTCTCTGTGCTCAGAAGTCCCATTGAAATCAATATGAGAATAAAGAACAAATACTTGCCAATTTGAGCTTACAGATGCAGCTGTAGAGTGGAAAATATTATAAAAGCTCGAATATTTCTGCTTTTGTAGTTCTACAGAAATGTGCCATACTGCAGGGATAAAAATCTATACCTCGGCATAACTGTCTCAGGTAAGTAATTAATATTATTGCCATTATTTTTCAGATGGCAAAAAAAATTGCAGCAGAGGATCTGTAGTTTCCCCAAGGCAAAAAGGCACATTGAGAGCTGATGGCGAATTTCGGGTTGGCTTGATCTCTGCTCCTCTTTGCTGAGCTCTCTAGAGCCGACACTGAAGCAGATGCTGTACTTAATTTTCATGTTCTCTTGCACTTGAGTAGGGAGCACGGTTGCTTCTCAGCTTTCTACCTCGTTAGTGAGAAGTGAGAGATATTTCCACCGGGCAGTTCAATCTGCTCCAAATCTGAATTGCCCTCTTTTTCTTCCTTGATTTCACAAGCAACCTGTGTGTCCTTCTGCTCTTTAAGAAGGGTTTTGGCCTGAAGTGCATGGAAACTTCAGACTTCTGGGGGGGAAAAAATGTGGTTTGATGTACTATCAAAGATACTTTGGAGATGTGAAATTTGCCACAGAAATTACAATCTTTCTTGAATCTTTCATTTCGCTTAAAACAAGAGGATTATGCGGTGTTAGTGCGATGCTCATCGTCTACATACGTGCTACATACATGCATACACACTACATAGGATGGCACAGGTATGGCCATGGGATGTGAGCATCCCAGGGCTATGGCAGGGGCTTGGCAATTCAGGATGCTTTGTCCCACTTTTGTGCCTATAAACACATGCTGTTGAAATAAATTAAGTGCTGGATAGTCTGATCATAAAATAGTAAATTGTCGTCCCAGTAAGAGCGTGATCCTTCCCTCTTCTTGATAGCCAGAGGGGTGCTGCTGTCAGAACAGCAGGTAAGAAGAAACTAGAGGAAAATATCAAACTCTTGTTGGAAAAATAAAGGTAAGAGACAAAAGTTGATTTTCCATAGATTTCACACTGAGACAGTCTCGAATAGAGTGTATTTCTCAGTATGTTAGGACTAATAAGAGCATTTAGTTATTTGTACAGAAGAGCTGAGAGTGGTTCACAAAGAAGAATAAACATTAAATTACCATAATTCTTCCTACTTTCTTTACAATAAAATGCATCAAGGAGCTCTAAGAGCCCAGGAGAAAAGAAATTTTTTTAGCTCAAATGAGAACAAGACATTTTTTTTTCCTTTTTTTTTTTTTTCCCCAAGCAAAGATTTCAGAGAAAATACTGTTTAATATTTAGGCCTTGGAAAACAAACATGTTCCTTTGTCATGGTCAGCTCAGCGTGCAAATAGTCCTCAGCTTTAACTGTGAGAATGTGCCATCTAATTTACGTAAGGTTTTTTTGTTTCGGGTGTTGTAGGGCCTACAGTCTTGTAGGGCCAGAGTTGAATTGGAGTTTTCTCTAAGGCAAGGGACTCTAAAATGGAAATTATCTTCAGCCTGAGAGGAGGTTGTATTTTATACAGTCAGTATTCAAACTTTTCTTTCAGTCTCAGCCTTCACTTCTGCTACCGACCCAGTGAAAAGGAATCTGCAGGCACTGAGCACTTCTGCTTGTCCAGTGACATACTTGTTCGTGTGTCCAGTTCATGGGGATCAATAAAAAGGCTTTCCTGAATGTTAGAGACAGCAGGCAGGAACTTTAGGTCATATTGAGCAATAGAAGAGGGCAAGGAATAGAGATTATTGGTGATGGGTCGGAGAGTTCCCTAATGAGCAGTTCGGTGGAAGGGGTGCTTTGAAGCCAGGAGTAGAGTACAGTCCACATTAACTTATGCAACCTGGTGCTGTTCAAGAGAACGCAAATGGACAAGAGCCTGCTTTGAAAGGTAGCCAAGATTTCCTTTTCTCTTTTTGAATAATCCCTTGATGTGTTGGAGAAAAAGGAGAGGAGGGAATAATGCGTTTTAATTCAGTGACTGTTGTGCGGGAAGAGCGGGCTATGGCCTGATTCACTGTAAGAAATATGCACCAGTATCCATCATTTCCCTGGTAGGTATGAGCCCAACCATTAGACAGTGTTTTGAGTTGAGACTGGGAGAAAGGATTGTGTGAAGGCAGGTTGAATAAGTAACATACGTGGTCATCAGTTTTGTTGTTTGTGCAGCCCCTAGCACACCGACTGTGTGAGTTGGCCTCATCAGTAGTACGACAAGAGAAATAATAAATCATGGTAATAAAAGAATTTTGAAGTAGAAGGAATGAAGAAGCAACAAACTTGCAGAATGCTAAATTATTTTTTGTTTTCATTATATTTTTAAATGCATGATAAGCTGAAAGTATTTGAGTCTTTTAATCATAAAGCATTGTTAAGACAACCAGGGTAATATGTATCTTTGATGACTGCCATTAATTGGAGTGGGGGAGCAAATCAAGAAACACTCTCTCCTTCAGGAGTACAGACAATAGTACTAGCAAAATAGTTAAAAATATTTTAAATTGATTCCCCCCCCCGTTTAAGAGACATTAGACAGGCTTCTTCAGCACTGTGCAGGCTTCAAGAGAATGAGAATAACAGGAGCTCATTTAAATTCCAAATGCATCCCTGTCTGTAACCAGCTTGTTGTTGTACTCTGCAGAATTGTTCAATGTGGATTAAAATTGTTGACTAAATTTACAGAGTGTAGGGGAGGGGGGAAGATTGAACTTTGCCAGGGTCTGGATGTTTTCCTGTTTCTTGAAAGGAAGGCAAGAGATGCAGGTTATTTTTTCATAGAAGGAGTAATAAAAATAAAATAAAATAAAAAAATTTGGCTATTTGCTAAGGGCAGAGAGAGCGCACAATTCACTTTAAGTGATATCTCCACATTTAGCTACTGGAGAAGCAAGTGCTTGGGAGAAACCACATGGTGCTCAGAGCTCTCTCTTCCTATTAAAAAAAAAATAAATCTGTCCAAGCTCAGCAGTCAAGATGGAACATTAATTAATGCAATGCCAAAATCACTAGGAACAAAAATGAAACGAATCCCTTAAATATACTATTTTTTATTACAAGGCTTTAGCCTCTCTTCCCAACTTGCAGGTCTGTGTTTCTCCATCTCCAGTGAAAGTGAAACAAATATATAAATGTTGGTAGCATGGGGTCTTCATGCTCATAATTCTCCATCTCTCCAGGGGACAGGAAAGCAGTGATCCTCAATTGGTTTTTTTTCAAGATGAGCTTCAGAAAGAGGTTTCTCAAGGGCTCCAGTGCTGGTGATGGAGTGCTTGCCAACTGCAGCAGCTACAGCCAGGCTTTGTGTGTTAGGTGGGAAGCTTCTTCAAACTTGCCTGGTCAAACAGGTCAGTGAGCCAGACCGGTGCGGCACTGCCGTCAAATCGATGGACCCGCCTGATTCCAGAGTAAATAGACTACAAAGTGGAGGTGGGACTTCAGCAACACTGGGCATATCTGCTAATTATTTTAATTTCTTATTGCTCACTGGAGCCAGATCAATTAAGAGGAGAAGGTGATAGTAATTACTGTCTGAGATGTAGACTATATAATTCCTTCTGGGTTGCAAGAAAGGCGGAGGGGGGGAGATAGTGAAACACCCCAAAGGAAAAGCTTTTCTGCAGTGTCTAATTAGTCTGTGGAGCTCACCAACACACAGTGTCACTGGGAAGTTTCCAGAACCTATTTGGCCGGAGCAGTTGTGCCGGGGAAGATAATCAGCAAACAGTTGCACGCAGGTGAACTGCAGAAGCCTGGTTTCCTACTGGGGCACCTCTTGGAGCTGCCTTCTGCAGAGCCTGTGCTGTCAGCGCCTGGGCATTCACGGGGACTCTGTCCCCGAGGGATCGCTGGGGATGTGGTGGGAGCTGAGCTTGCACTGCAGCTTTCCTCCGTGGAGTTACTGGTACAGGTTCTCCACAGCTGCCTGGTTTTTTTCTGGAACTTGTTGGAATACGAAGTTCTTGAGAATGCTGTCTTCTGACAGGTTCTGCTGGAGTGGGCTAAAAGCTGGTGAAGTTACCTGGAGCAGAATGAGCAAGGATGGCACACAGATGTAGAGATTCTTAAGTATTGTTCCCTTGAGAAATGAGGCAAAAGCACCAATTAGTCATATCTCCAGGGAAAGAGCTAATCTGGTCTGGGAAATCTGCAAATTTTACTTAGTGGTGATGAGGAGAATTGCTGGATTATTCCATGAGAGCCAGCAACTGACTATTTTGAACGATGATCCAAATTCTATGCTTTTAATGTTGCAGGTAAAACACAGGAGATGATTGTAGTGCCTTGGTCCTGTATGACAATTTCTGTTGCTCCTTATTAATAAATATTCCTGACAAATCAAAAAGTAAAATGGGTAAGAGAGAAGGAGGGAGAAGACGTGAGGCAATGATGTTTACACAAGCCATAAAAGTAGTGCCCTGATGCACTCTGTCCACTGGCAATGCCTTCTATAAAATAAAAATCCCCAAATTCAATTTTTAGCCCTCAACTTGTTTTATTTACTTCTTGGGAGTGCAAGGTTCTTCCCATCATTTTATTTCTCCGGTTGCAATATTACTTTTGTGACTGTTAACTCCAGCTCTCAAGTTTTGTGATCTGCTGCTAGGAGTGAGAAGTAATTTGTTTTAAAAAGAGAAGAAAAGCAATGTAAATGTGTCATCTCTAGGTTGTCTCAGAGCTGGTCTGTAGTGAGGAAACCACGAGAACTTGAGAATTGCTTTGGGTTTTGGTGCTTCCCATGTCAAATTTGATTCTTTCTCATTCTCTTCTCAACTTAATGTTCCCACAACTTTTTCTCCTCTGGTGGCGGAGTGAAGGCTTTGCCTGGCAGTTCCGCAGCCGCTTCCAGTTTGCTGCAGGTGTGGTTCTGGTTACAGAAATGTCTGGGAAGGCTCTGCAGGTATGCAATTTTTATTGCTCTGAGGGCCATTCCAACACCATAAGTTATCTTTTAACTTGCTGGTAACTGGATATCCATGAGTGTGAGGCAAGTCTCTGTAGATCACTGGCCAGGGTTGCCCCTGTGGTTTTTTTTTGTGGGTGACGGCAGTCATTTCTCAGTGACTGTGGCAGTACTTCTTCCAAAGCTTGCTATTCAACAGCCCTTTTTCCTGCACTTTCTTCCTCCCCTTTCACAGTTGCTTCCAACAAAAAAACTTTTTCTGTCATCTTTCTTGTCAATACGAAATTGCCTCGTTGCCATTTACACGTGTGGTGCCATGAAGGAAGGACAGACTTTCAGCTTCTTCACTGTCTTGGAAGGAAAGGAGATCAGGCTAATGGTCATTTAATGAGCTCTTCCCAGCAGATGTTAGTATGCCCAGAAATAACGTGGCACAAACACAGGTTTAATGAATGAAGAATGTGGAACAGGTTTTATTATAATTTTCAATTTGCTTTTGAGTTGAGCAAGCTGCATGAATATCCAAAGACATTTCTCTCTATTTGTCAACAGATGAATGCCCCCTGAATTGTTAAGGGCAACATTTTGTGAGCAGAGAGATGGTAGCCCCAGGCATCTTGGCTAAGCTGCAGCTTGGGTAATTTCGTTTCACCTGCCTAAATTACCCCTGTAGTTCGCGTTGGATTCAGAGCTCTTCCCTGCTTCTGCCCTGCACTGCTGTGCAGTCATAGTATCCACTATTAAACAGCTGCTGCCCGTAAGTAGCTGAAACATTTTGTGATCCTCTGGGATGAATAGCACTGTATAAATATAAAACGATACTATTATCATGTTTGAAGTAAGATTTAATATAAACAAACGATTGTTTCAGTAGATGGTGCTCAGCTGAGTTATAGCAGCTCAGGAGCTCTGGGAAGCAGTGGAGTACCAGCAATCCTTCTCATGCATGAGGTTTTTCAAGGAAGGGAGCAGGGAGAGAAAGTTTTCCCCCCCTTGCAGCTGATGATGCCTCCGAGGCACTGGAAGCAAGCGAGCCATCTGCTGCTAGCAAAAGCAGAGCCCACAGACCTGGGCAGTCTCAGGCTAGTACAAATCCAGCTCTTCCCCATCATCAGGAGATGAGTTGGTAAACGGAGATTTTTTTTTTCTGCCTCTGGAGAGGAGTTTATTACTACCTCTCTGTTCTCAGTGGAATAGGAAAGTATGTCCATGAGAGAGCATATCTGGTTAAGGGTTTCTGCCTGCCGAGCCACCTAGCCCATTTTTCAGGTTGCGGTGTAACTAGCGGGAAGGAGCCGTTCCCCTGGATGCTCTTGCAGTTCAGATTTCGTAGCTGCTCTTGAGTTATGGCCCAGCACTCTCACAGTAATGACCCAGCAGTTAGCTTCCAGACACCAGCTTCTCTTATTTCTTCTAATATGTCTTCCCACAAAAGTTCAAAATGTCACTCCTTTTACACTAATGAGGGGAAATTGTGTTGTAATCTATGGACAGCGATTGGATAATGCGTACAGCCGGCCGTGCTGGACAACACCCAAGCTGCAAACTAAACGTGCTTTTCAATAAATATCCGTTTTGCTCGCAGCGTACCTGGTTTAATACAGTAGGTGCCATTAAAAATGTGCCATTTAGTGACAGAACCATTCATATTTTTAATGGTATTTTTGATAATTCCCCGTTCCAGGCATTAGTAAGGAGGCAAATTCCATCAATAACAGCAAAGTGGAAGTTACAAAAGCACTGAGCTCTGTATCCAAAAAATAGGTTCTTTGTAGGTATTAGAGGGGAAAAGAGGAAGTGCTAAATATATATCCAGGACAGTGGAGATGGAGGGAGCTGTTTTGCAGTGCCACAGCCACTTGTCCTTTGCCCCAGCGGCATGAACTACTGGAGTCAAACCTCCTGCACCTTGTGCCTGTTGAACAGATGCAGCATGATCCTGGAGTTCCCATCTATAACTGTGACTCATTACGGGATGCAAGAGGGTCCCTTGCAGGAATGTAGCTTATGCAACTCCACTAAAATATTTTTATTGAATAAATGCAGTATTTAAAATATTACCCTCTGTGTTTCCGATGGAAACCTCTACTTCAAACAGCTCCTTTTGTGTTGCTTACAGGAACACCAGGAGAATCGCTAGATTTACCATCTCATTATCACCTTCATGGGGATGCTTCTTTTCTATTAGTGTTTTCATGTTGCCTGACTGAAAAAAAAATGAGAAATAAGTATATAGGGACCTGAACAAAAGAACCCATGAAACGGATTCTCAGTTCAAGACTAATATTTAACTGTGATTGTAATCAGTGGAGCTGTGTTGATTGACATCACCAGTGTATCTGGGCAGGACTCTGGGTGGCTGCCGTGCCTTATCATCGACTCTGAAAAGCTTCTGTTTCTGAATGTCCCTGATTTTTAGCATTAAGTGCTCTGCAAGGTGCACACTGCTTCCTCATGTCTCCTTTACTGAATCGCTAAGAAACCTCTCTAATAATACTGAGCTATCTCGTCATCTAAGAGAAGTAAGTTCAGAGGAAAATATTACAGATTGTGTCATAAAGCAAACCTTTCTTAACGAAGCTCCTCTCATGCAGTCTATGCCCCATTTACCATTTATCAGAGGGGAGTGCTTAAATTCCTTAGTATTGGGCTCCAAATGAGGTGACTAAGTCTGGAGCCTGTTCCCCCCAGGAGTCCTGCATAGTTGATGCAGACAGAGCTGCTCCTTCTGTGGATGATTCACCAGCTTCCAGGTGAGCCCGTCCTTCTCCTCTAAAGAGGAGTGCAGACAGATGTCTGCAGCGGGTGGAAACGCTCCCGGGGTGCGTTCTAGTGTTTCTGTCTGCGGCTTCTTGCCTTCTCTCTAGCACCAGCACAGCTTCTGCTGGTGCTGATGCTTTTAAGAATCCTGACTGCTTTACATAGTGGAGTTTTATTGTGATTTGTCACTGGGAGGTCACAGTCTTGTTCATCTAATTATTCTCTGCTGATAATTACTACTAGTACTTTATGCTTACTGTTTTATGCTGCCATATCAGGGTAGAGTCCTACGGTGCTAGGCACAATGCAAACCATAATACAAAAATGATGCCTACATGAAAAGACTACAAAGGTAGCGTGAGGCACGATCCATCATTGTAATAGGCAGGAGGAGTAGGTGACCTTATGGTGATAATTAAATATGATGAGCTGGATGCAGCCTCCAACTCCCAATTCTGAAACAAGAGCAAACGTTTCCACCCATAATAAGCGGTCACGGAGAGCAGCGAGCACTGGAGCAGTATTTACCATTTCACCTGAAATGGGACTGTACTTGCCAGTTTAGTGTCTCAAGGAAGTAAAAAAAAATCCTCACTGTGAACAATGAAAAGTTGTTCAGGGTTTGGTTTTAGGAGTTAGCTGGTTTCTTATCAATCAGTAGATAAGCGTGTGTCTATCAGATTTATCTGCAAAGAAAGGCTCCAAGTATTCTCCACAGTATATTGTTCATACAGGAAAATGGAACTTGGTAAATGTAGGGAATTAACAAACCCAAGGGTGGAACAACTGGTGAGGTATCTTCAAAAACATAACAAAAAATAAAGAATGCTTATTAGCCTGTTTGTCATAGATTTACATAAAGCTGAAGTCTGGCTGCAGTTCCCCACCCTACCCAAACAACACATTTAATTCCTGCGTCAGGAAGTACAATTTATTTATAAACCAGGAACAGGTTGGTGGGGTGTTCCTTAATCTTGCTTTGGAAGTGGTGGTGGTAAATTTACTAAGTGTCTTGAATTAAATCAATATTTTATAGGAGTTACGACTGTCATTTTTATAGTGAATAAAGAACTGAGTAGAATGAGGGGAAAAAAATACCAGTTAATTAGTTGTTGAAATCACCAGAAATGTTTTGCAGACTCAAGGCGGTGCGGTGATTTACGGAAGCTCGCAGCTGTAAATATTTTGATGTATATATGTTTGTGTATATATATATCTGTAGATATGTTCCTCAGTCACATAATGCCACCTTCTCCTCCTCTTTCCATCAATTCAAAGCACTGTAAAATACATCCAAGGTTTGTCCTCGCACAAAGTTGGTCCCATTACTTAGTTGAGATGGGGCTGCGATGCTCCACCGGCGCTCTGTTCTGTTGGCAGCACCTCACCAGTCCTCTCAACTTTATTTTCCTCCTATGTTATGGAGCTCATTTTCTCTCCGCTGTGATGCTCTCCATGCTGCGGGAGATACCAGGCGTTGTGACAGTCACCAAGTCTTTCATCTTCAGTGTGAGACGAGTAAAATGGAGGGAGAAATAGGAAAGCTTTTCAAACAGAAAAAGCAGCCGCTGAATCATTGCCTTCGCAGGGCATGAGCGGGGCCTTCCTGAGAATTTCTGTGGGCTTCAGGAAATCCAGCACTGCCTTTAATCTGGCTGTTTGATTACAGTTACCGAGGCCAGCCTTTTAACTCCACTTTCCTGCAAACAGGACTTTTCTTGGCCTTTCACTACGGTGTTTCTTTCAGCAGTGCCTTTCCATTACTCGCTATCAGAGCAGGCTGTTTTTTTTAAAGAGCTGAAAACCTCATCCTCAAGTTAAAAGAGAATTTCAGATGATTTTACTAGTGCTAAAATTTGGCAGAGTTTCATGGGCCAGGCTAACAAAAGGAATTGATCTTTGTAGTCAATAGGTCGTCTGCCTGTTTCTCCCTGTTGGACGACGAAGCCTTCGCAGACAAAGCGGCTCTGGTGAGCCTCGGCGTGCCATTGTGCTCCCAGGCCCCTAGGGTAGAGAGTATAAAACAAATGCCTTGAGACAGAAATACCATCCTGATCTCAGCATGGCGCGTCGCAATGCCAGAGGTCCTGTTTCGCTGCCGCTTGGAGCATTTTGCTCTAATACCACCTTTAAACAAAGAGATCCCCATTATTTTTTGTCTCCTTCCAAGGCTATCGGTTGACCTCCAACTTGCTGCTAACAAGACTGCTGTTTCTCTCAGGGGACCCAACCTACCTTGACCGTTCTGGATGGAGTAATTCCTCACAGAGTCTCTTTCCCAAACCCTGTTTGCTTTGAATTTTCCCCCCCTTAGCTCTGAACTGTGGTGTTTATCATTTGATCCAGCAGCATCAGGACAAACATTTCGGGTGAGGAATGTACTGGTGAATACGATGCTTAAATGGATGTTTGCCTTCTGGCTGCCTCGGGTTTTCTGTGATGCAACTCGAGAGGTTCAGAAAGGTTCCTGAGTTGATATTGGGAAATTGTTTGAAACGGGGAATGTTGGGAGGAACCTGCTGTGAGATGGTGGATAGAAAACATTCCTGCAAGATTCTGCTCAACAAAACCAGCCTGTTTTTCTGTGAATCTGTCCTTCACAAGAAGCAGAACACTGGAAACGTGTATTCCCATTTGTCATTGTTAAGCAGCTTGCTCTGATGGTTAAATACAAGAAATAGGAAGGCTGTGTGCAATAATAGCCTGTGTAATTAATTATGCTACCTATGGCTGTGAGCATAATTTCAAGAGGAATAAAAGTAAGCAGCATATAACAGTCTGAGAAAGAAATCAAGATAAATGTTGTCTCCAGCGGTTTCTGTTGCCAAGGGCTTGGGCTTTGCTCTGCCCTCGCAGGGCTGAGGCAGTGAGAGCTTGGCAGCAGGAGCTTGAACCTTGCCCTTGGAATACCTGGAAAGTGAAGTGGAGACACAGGTCAGGGCTGTTTGCCCATCTTACCTGGTTTATTAATTTGTCAGCTCAGAGATCCGCTGTGGTATGGCAGTTGTCCAAGTTACAAGCTAATCTGTGGAATTACTTTGAAACCAGTGGGAATATTGCAGTTAAAGTAGGAGAAGTAATTTGTTCATTGTAGGGTTAAATATAGAAGCAGAGCAGTATTTTCATATTATTTATTGACTAGTTCTTAAAAAGAAACCCCACTTTAAATTTTAATGGTCATTTTAGAGCTATTAGGTCATCAAGTAGTTAATGGTTTAAAGACTTAAAAACTGTTCAAAGGTTTTTAGACTAAATATTACAGTATATCAGTTAACATGCTGCCTTGTTTTAAACATACAGCGTTTCCAGTGCATATTTGACGTGCTTGGGGCTACTGCAAGGCTTTATACTTGGAAGGAACCAACTGCAATATTAGGCTTTAATATTTTATGATGAGAGTCATGCTGTTTACGAGATGTGTAGGAAAAGTGGATTATATTTTGTCACAGTGCAGGTTTTCACTCAAGGTTAGGTACACAACTATGATGGGACAGCTTTTGCTCCTCCCAACATAAGAAATACAATGCATGTGTCAAAAATGAGATATATTGCCCATGTTGAATAAAACACATTGAAAAGTATTCTCAGGAGAAGAGGCACATTTTCAGTTGTGATCCAGCCAAATGCTACTTTCTGTCCTGCTCTGCTTGTCCCTGTTCCTGGTAAGGTGCGTACCCGTGGAGCAGGCTGATGGTTGCTGCTGAAGAGCAGGCTGGATTCCCAGCAAGAAGCTGTTTGATGTCTGGAAAATGCTCCCAGCTGGTGATGTGTGGGTATCATGGCCGTCTTGTGCAGTTGGAGGTGCCAAAACGACTGCAACTTGACTGTAGAGTGTATTTATTAGAGTGGCTGCAACAGGCCAGCGAGGATG
Source organism: Todiramphus chloris collaris (assembly GCA_025345505.1). NCBI lineage: Eukaryota > Metazoa > Chordata > Aves > Coraciiformes > Alcedinidae > Todiramphus > Todiramphus chloris. Next base: position 7,583,311 of record JANVCC010000271.1, read on the forward strand.
AGATTTGTCCCATAGGACTGTGTTAAGAGTGCTAGATGCACAACTTAAAACTGGATCCCAGAAAGGTCAATTCAGTTTATCAAATGCACGTTTTGTAGTAATATCTGTGTGTTTCCTTCAGGCTTCCCTAGAACCTTATGTTTGTTTCTCCCCAGACAAATTAATCCTTTTAATATTTATATATATATACACACACACACACAAATTATGCATAGTCATCTTTTTACCTTACTATTTCAGATAATTTGGTTTTCCTGTAATGGTTTCTTAGGCTCAAATAATTTTGTAGTTGGATGTTAATATCTTCATGAAATAGAAGAATGACAATTGATTTTAGGGGATTTTTTCCTTCCCCTTTCTAATAAAGGGTGACCATTGAGAACCGTACAGCCTTAGTGGCTGTAAACTATTATACAGGGTGTGAATTAGAGCAAATAGACTGTAAAATGTGGTAGAATTTCAGACTTTGATAATGAAGATTCATCTCGGATCTCCTGAGATTATAAAGGTGTTAAATGACTTACTTTCTGTGTCTTCCTAATATTTCAGATTTCATAGTAACATCGCTGTTGAGATCTATTTGACATTCTGTAACACTTTCTCAAACAACAGCCTGTCTCTTCTGCTGACAGAGAGCATGCTTTGAATGAAAGTTCATTAGTCTATTGAAACATCTCAGTTAATTGCTAAGCTAGTACCCAGAATTGTCAAGTTCATATTTCCATCTGTGCCACAAGCATAGCAATAAAGAATTTTTTTGGACAGGTTAATTTGCCTAAAATACCATGTAGTCAATCAGAGTAACAAAGTTGTTGATGGGAGCATCTGTCAAACTGGAGCTTTCATCAGAGCTGTCCTTCTTTGCTAGACGAACATCTCTGGCTCCCACGAGTTGGCAGAAATACAGCAAACAATAACAGCAGCTGCAGTAGAATAATGTTATTCCGATGCTAAACACCAAACAGCTGGGTGTTGCATTGGAAAGAATGGTTTATAGTTTAGCTTCTTATGAAAATAAAATTCAGTCATTCAGATATAGCATTGTTTTAATATTTAATTTGGATTGTTTATATTATTTGCATTTTGTTAATTTTACATTTCATATAATTTGCTGGAAAATAGCACTTTCTTTGAAATTGTGTCTGTACATGTGCGTGCATAAAGATTCCTAATACGTGGTGCTTTTCTTTAAAAAACAAAACCAAACCAAATTAAACGCCTGCATTAAAAGCAAATTAAATGTATAAACTGAAATTATTTAAATTACTTGGGAACTTGCATTGAGATTTCCAAGGCATGCACTACATGGCCCACAGTGTGCCATTAATTTTCTGACAATCAGAAAGATCATTTAACAATTAGGTTCCAATCTTCTACTGCATTTCTCTCATCACTGGTAGTGCATACAGTGACTACAGCCAGTATTTGTTACATGAAAGACATCGACGTTAATGGAGAGAGAAATACAACAACTTCATTTTTCTTACAAATATCATTTTTCATGCTCTAGGAAACGAGCTCAAAACTCGGCTAATTCCAGCTAAATCAGTGGATTTAGCCTAGATTTACTGTAGCGTGAAAGAGGGTAAAATTTGACCGGTAACATCCAGAGCCACAGAACTGGAAAAGGGATGAGATGTGACGAGCGTTACAGGCTCCAAAACCATGTTTTCATCTGCACCTTTTCACTAGTTCTGGGAAGAGTAGAGCTTCCTTGAAAGTTTTCTGTGAAAGTGTCTCTCTTTATTCTTGATGGCTCTAAATGTGGGTGAACCCATGCGCAGTGCGTAGCTGCTGACCAGAAGGGTCTTGTCCGTGTGTCCTTGTGTCCTTGTCTATGGGCACGCCTGCATTCCATCACAGAACTTAGGGTCTCTCAAAACTGAATCATGGCTGCAAAGAGGTGAAACTCCTAAATTAACTACCAGTGATTTGCCTTTATGCGTGGTATGCCACTGCCTTATGTGCAATTTTTTTAAGAGGAATTAGATCTTCTGTGTCTTTTGGTGGGGGACACTGCTTCACGCAGCGCTGCTGTAGGCACTTGTTCATTTTTAGCAGGTACGTGGCCTGTTCTGTGCAGAAGGAATGTGGTAGAGCTGATAAAATTTATAACCTGTCTTAAACGAGCATGTACCTTTGGGATGTGTGTAAGCAAGGGCAGGATAGGAATCAGTTAAACAGGGATGAAATGTAGCCTTCATTTAAGGCAGAAGCTTCACTTAAGTAGGACCAAGATTTCAGCCAGTGTGTAGCTGCATTGCTATCCGATACAGTCACTTTGGAAGGACACGAGGGATGGAAAGGTCCTTGCTGCAGGGTGGTATGGTGCCAGCACACCAGGGCCAAACTGCCGTAATTGTAAATACGTGGAGTGTGTGAGTAGAGGAGAAACACAGTTTGAAGATGAGGGAAGACTACCCTCTATTTTTTTTCCCCCTCCTGAAAAAAGAAGGTGACATTTCCCATCGCTTTCCTGCTCCTCCTCTCACCAAGCCAAGGAAGCAGCTCTTCCATGCAGCTGCAAAGCCAGCTTGCTGAGCTCCCTACCCCGTGTCTGTCTCTTAGCTGTGCGACGGGCTGCCAGCCAGCTGGCCTGCAGTGTGGAGAGAGCTGTTCGAAGGAGGAGGCTTTTGGTGTACCCTTGTACCAGATAACAAAGGCTGAAACGTTCCACAGGATTACATAACTTTGGAGGAAGCTTTTCTCAGTAAAAGTCTCAAATGTTGATTTTTGTTGTTGTTGTTGTTGAAAAGCTGTAGGACACATTCACACATTCCTACACAAGGAGCACCAGTAGCTGGATATCCAGTGGGCAAAGGGCTGTGAGTCTGTATATCCCACCCCTCACAAGTGAGCGTGGACTATTAGGCTTTGGGAAGCAGAGTACATTTTTTTTTAATGAAAGTCTTTGAAATGTCTGAGGTTCACCCCAAGACAGGACCAGGAAAAGAAAGACCATGATCCTCTTCATGGGAGAGAGTTTACTGACCAGTTTGGTACCTTTTTAGTTTCCGTGATAATGCTGTGAGGCTTGACCTTGCGAGTTAACGATGGTTAACAAACCAAGAGAGCTGTTGCAGGCCGTTTGTTTGTGATGCCATTTGTTTGCGATGCCCTTTAAGATCACTTTCTACAAGATGGTGGGAGTATACCCAGTGTTCATACTATTTTGGTTCTTCCCTGAAAAAGCATCATTCCCCCTCAATACATTGGCTTGTCCATCAGGGCTGGGTTCCCTGGCAACTTCTTCAGTCAAGTCAGCTGTGTGTTAGAGAGAGGGTGTGCCGAAGGGGAGGATGTTCCAAAGCTCTTCTCTGGGATACAGAGCCCCTTCTCACTGCCTCGTCCTGGTGTTTGACAGTGGGTGGAAGGGAAGAGAGGACAAGGAGGGTAAAGATAAGTTTGTAGAACATCTTATGCCATCCCCCATCCATGCTGTCCTGCTTCTCTCCAAGCCTCTTAGATGAGGAGGGAGAGCTGTTGGCAGGTGGGAGACTTGGGTAATAAGAAAAGTCCATCAATTTTAGAAGAACATAAGCCTATCAGCTACTCTGTATTCTGTCAGGCTGTGGGGGAGAACTTAGCTTGTCTTATTAATGTCATATCAACATGTCTTATTAATAATGATAGAACCACTCAATACCATCCGAAAAGAATATAATAAGATCAGCTATGATAAGAGGTCATGGCTCAGAGAATTTTTTTTCTGAATAGAGCATGCATACAAATGTATAGATAGATTTCTACCTTGTTTTTTTTTTTTTTTTCCCCAAGTTTGTGTTCTTAGCAAAGTCAACAGAGGTTTGCAGAAAGGCTCTGCTATTTTCATTGTTCTAAAATAGTGACTTTTGCCCTTGGAATTGACTTGAGCGTCTCCGGATCCATAGATGTTTTCAGGCAGGTAGTCAATGCAGTGTAGTTCTGAAAGTTTTCACTTGTTTGACCCTATTACTGTACCTTGTCTTTGGAATCAGTCTTGTCCTGGGAAGCATGTCCTTACTGAAAATCTTCCAATAAAGCCTATGGCTTCCTTTACTAGCAGATGGGTTGGTTCTTGTGTTTAAAAAAAAGTAAAAAAAATAAAAATTACAAGTTGAATGTAGAGCTATGTAGGTCTGTTGGGTTTCTGCAAAGCTTTGCAGATGTGACTGCAGTGCTAGGCTGGAAATCTGGGTGCTGGAAATCTAGGTGCTGGATATCTGGATGCTGGTATCGGGGTGTGTCCTGACTGAAAAGTAAGTGATGTTGAAGTCAAACTGTGGTGAGAGACCACCTCATCCCCACAGTGTTTTCTTCTTTCTAGCACCCATCTTCATAAATCCACTGGGTTGGAAGTCATTGCATCCAGTTTACTGTGTGAAAGAGGATGGCTCCAGATAGTACCAATTTTTTCTTTACTTCATTTCAACTTTTTGGTTTAGATAAGGGGTGAATTGGGGGCAGTTAGGAAAGCTTCTGTGTAGCTTCTATAAATTAAGTTCAGTTATTATTGTTTTCTTTAAAAGTAGAATAATTGACCAGCTGTTAATGGCCAACTTTTGAAGAGAGGTCTTGATCCTGTGTTCACTTCACATTCCTGGAGGACAGTTTCTCATGAAACCAACATAATGTGTTGCTGCTGATTACATTGTCGAGTCCGTGGGCTCCCTGGGAACCATTCTGCTGGAAGACCATCTGCTGCTATTAGTCCGTGCGTGCCGCTCCCGTGGTTTGACCTGCGGTGATGTGCAGGGAGTTTGGCCAGCCTGTGCAGAGCAAGTGTCAAAAGCTGGGGGTTTGAGCAGGTGTGGGCTTGCATTGTTTGCCTTGGTAGACCCTCAGCAGCAACTGTTGAAGCGATGCTGAAGGTCATCAAGGCAGACCAGTTCTGAATACGTGAGGAATCCAAAACCAGCCGTGTATGGAGCCTTAGTGGGATTGTTAATTCTACGATCAGAGCCCCGAACTAGAGAAAGCTGAAGAGGAAACAATTTCCCAGACAACAGGAATAACAGAAGATTTACTAGAAATTACTGGAGTATCCTCTTTGAACCAACTGAGCTGTCTTAATTAGCTCCTTTTAGCACATGAACTGCTGCATGGAGCCTGGACTCGCAAAGCCCTGGGTGGCTGACAGGACACGCAGAGGTTAATGCCATCGGAGGCCCGCAGGGACTGGAAGGGCACTGAGTGGCTTTCTATAGATCACAAGCTGTAGGATTTTACCCGGTGACTCTTGCTCCTGTAACTTCTGTGCAGTTAAAATGCTCCTCCTAGACAGGCAGCTAGTCGTGATTTGAAAGCGGTGAGATGTGGAACATGCCCCTCCTTTTGACCCTTTGTTCCATCTCCTAAGTGCCTTCACTGTAAAGAAAGTCGCACCCTACAGCTTATTTTCTCCCTTCAGTCTGTGGCCATTAATTCTTGCTGTTTCTTTGCTGGGTGGAGTTCCTTTGTAGCTGTATTTTTGACAGAATCCATGAAATGTGATTGTTGCAAGTCCAAAGATCTCACAAATACGTGCCAGAAAGCTTATCAATTCATCTAATAAACCACATTACCTTTCCTTATAGACCCTGGTAGCCTAACCTAAGACCCATTCTTGCTAAGACAGCACACCACCCTGTTGATTTCTTACGTTGCATCTTGTGTCTGCGCCAACATTTTGGGTGTGCGCATGTGTTTGCTTCTCTTATTTCTGTCTGTAAGCTCGTGCACTTTGTGGTACTATAGATTATGTCATATAAGAGTGACAGTTTTATTTGCTTTTATTGTCCACCGTGGAAGCATTGCAGGTTTGATTCTAAATTAATCTTTATTGTGTTTTTAAATTTCTTCTCATTCCTTGACATAACCTGCTATCTTCCAGACTTAGCTTTTGCTGGCTACAATCAATTTAATATTCATAAATTCTCTGTTTTGACAGCAGTAGACTGGATTCAATTACTGCCAAAAGGCCCAGTCATACCAGGCTGCAGTGTTAGAAAATGAATTGTTCAGTGACGCGATCTGTCTTGGCGAACATTAAGTGATGCTTTGATAATTATATAGACGAACGTATGCAGGGGAGATTAAAAGAAAAAAAAAGGCAAGAAAAAAAAGCTTTGGGAAGATTTTTTTTTTGTTCCCCCCTGTGGAAAGTGGTGGAGAACAGCAGAGGAAGATGAATTGATAGATTGTTATTAGCTGAGGCATCGTGTAAAGTCAGCTAAGGCCCTAGTGCTACGGCTCTGCTGCGTGTGCTGCTGGAGGGTGGACTGCAGCGCAAGACTGAAGACTGCAGCAATACATGGAGCAGCACACAAAATTAACACCATCATTTAGTTTTATTTGTTACAGTTTTAAGTGATCTGGAAGATAGAACTGTTTAAAATAAGCCCTCGGAGAGAGATTGTGCTGGAGAATCCCGGAATCTTCATATTTCCAAATGACAGAGCTGTACCTCTCTTATGATTTTCGTGGAGAGAAGGGAAGAGGGGAAGACCAGTCCAGTTATCTTTCATGCTGACAGGTGAGAGGATTGACTGTAGGAGCTTTGAAGGCTGCACAGGGTGTCTGTCAGAAGACAGCAAGTTTTGCTGACAGCATCAGATGTACACACTTGCATGGGCACGCACCCTGTACACTGAGACAGGGGCTAAATGCTGCTTTCCTTCCTCAGACTACATTCCCCTTCCAGGATGAAAACATTTTCTTAACCAAAATAAGACCTTGCAGACACTGTGTTAAAAAAAACCCCAAAAACCAAACTATTTTGCCCTAAAGTCTTCATTGTGTCTTTTCATGAGAATTAATTTTTGTGGTTACTGCTTTCCCTAATTAGAGTTGCTGGCAGGATTAAAACTGATAGAGGAGGAGGACAGAAGACATCCTCATGCTCCTTTGTCACGTGGTCAGGCTTTTTTCTAGAGCAAGAGTGGAGAAACTTGGCATATGCTATCTTTTTTCCATGTGAAAATACACAGGTTTAGATGCTGAAATCTGCCCCACGGTGATAACGAGGGATGGAGGGATTCCCGGAAGACGCCAAGTCCCTGTTCCCAGCAGCTGAGTGGAGTTGGGGAGTTGTAGAAGAACCTTTCTGCAAACGATGGGATGCGTTGTGGGAGAAGCTCGCTTGGAAATGCAGTCCTTTCTGAATATCTAAAAAAGTGCCAGAAATTGGAACTCTGGGGAGCTGAATTCGTTTGAAGGTCAAGTCCTAAGCCTTTCAGATAAGAATTTCATGTAACACCTTGAGGAGGAAAACTGACTTTTTCATTACTGAGTCAGCTGATTCACCTCGCCAGCTTACAGCAGTCCGCTTGGAAACCGATCATAATTATGCTCAGCTCTTCTAATGGTGTTTTTGATGAGTAGATACTGAGGCAATGAGGCATTTCAGGAAGTCAGTGTCATTGCAGTTATTTTACACTCGGAGAAACTGAGGCAGAAAGGTGTGTGCAAGGTCATTCAGTAACCCACTGGTAGAGCTGTGGATAAAGCCCAACTGTGTGAGCTCTTTTAACCGATCACTCCATGTAATTGTGAGAGATTCTTTTTAAAAGCATCCTATCTTTCATAAATGCCAGAAAAACCAAAAAAAAAAGAGAGTTCAAGAAGTTCTTCCACACTCTCTCGCATGCATTTCTTTTCATTTCTGTTTCACTATTTTATTTTTCTTCAGAAAAAAAACATTCATGAGAAAATGTGAAGCTGAAAGCACCTCTCTGTGAAAAAGGGCATTCTAATGCAGGAACTGGAGAACAAAAATGCTGGTGCTGAAGCTAATAAATGAAATAATATTGTCAGGATAGGAATCCGAAGGGGGAGTTAGTTTGGCTTTCATGGCTGTTCTCAGAACAGTGGCTAAGCTATTTGATTCAGAATAGGACACTGCAGTGTATCTCTGAGCGTGCCCACGATTATTATATTCCACAACCTTCTGAGCCTCCTGTAGCTGTTGCCACGTAGGTATAATATTAGATCTCACACCACCACGTGTACTTACTTCTCTGTATACTTCTGCTTGCTCATGTGGTCGTGCACAAGCACAACCAAGTTAACTTCATCTTTAGTTTCTTTGTGGTTTTTTTTTTTTTAATGGAAGTGGTCATCTTTGCCTTTCTGACCTGTTCAGCTGGTGCAGGTGCATCTTCCTCCCTGCCTGCGATCAGCCTCTTTCTGTGACTTTCCTTGGCATCTCCATCGATGGTGTTGTAGCTGCTGCAGCATCGCCAGGGTGGTTTGCAAGGAGCAAGAAGCTGTATAGCATACAGGCTCCTAGTGTGGCCATGTATTCGGTGAGTAGCTTTTTGGTCTGGCTTTTATGACTTATTTGGACCAGTTGAGGTTTTTTCTGATACCTTCTGTTACCTGTGCTGCAGCTTGCCAAATTATTAAATGACTGATCAGTTGTTTTTATTCAGTAGTGTGCTCTGCCCATTAAAATATTATTCAAGGGAAAAGGAAAAGAAAAAAAGAAAAAAGCTATTCAATTAATATCAATTGCCAGCTCTTCTTAGAATCATGTCATAAAATTCTGCTATAACTATCTTACCTAGGGCCAAAACCCAGATGTTTTCAGTGCAAATGTTTCTTATAATGAAAAAGGAAATGGTGCAAAGTGTTGAAGGAGAAAATCAGAAACAAATCACCCCGCTGTATATTTCTTATATTAACTGCCAGTCTGTGAGATAGCAGTGGGTGTTTAAAAACCCATTGTTTCTCCTTGTTACTGATTAATGTCAGCCTCTAATACAGCAGGAGTTGCATTAATTGCCACTTGTCCTACTTTTTTTCCCCCATTCTTATGGTAGCTTGACTCCAATAGAAAGAGGATGTTTCAGCATTTCATTTTTTAGTTACCTGGTCTAATAGGTATTTGTAGCTCTCCGTGCATAGTTTGGCATCTGTCTGCATCCCTTTTTAAACTGATCATCCTCTACTTAAAACAGTGAGCTCTCCCAGCTAATAAAATGGTTCCTGGAGAAGCTAAAACAGTATGTGAGTGAAATTGAAAACTTTGCCAAAGTAGCAGAGAATATCTTCTTCCTTGAGTCATGCCATCATCGGTGAATAGAAAAGTCAGGGCCAGACATTGATTTGGGGCTGTAGGAGGAGAGATTGTGACTGCATGGGTAGACAAAATGACATTCACAATGGACCAGGTTGGGCTGAAATATGCTAAATAATCTTTCTGAGACAATGAGACATGGGCACTAGAGCTTGTTTCACAGAAGATGCTCTGAAAAGGTATGAGCAGACTCATTTTTGCTCGTTTTCCTTGCTTTTCTTCCTTTTATTCTTTTTTTTTTATCAGAATCAAATCTTCCACTGGAAAGGAGGAAAATCTAAAGCATATCATCCTTATGATTTTGTTAAAAAAAAATCAAATAAAGGCAGGGTTTGATTAACTACTTCTTAAAATAGTGGACATAGGTAAATTATCTTTGAACTCATGAGACAACCCAGCCTACACTGAGCTCTGGATAGCTCTGGCCAGACTCTCACTCCTCGTGGGCAGTTAAAAGTGAGGCAGCAGCTTGAGGTTTCTGCTGTGATGACAATGTGCAGCCATGTGTGTTTATTTAGTAGCAGGAAAGTAAAAAGGTATGACTTTGGTGGTAAGTTACGTGCTTCATCAATCCTTAGAAGCCTCAGCTCAACACAGCCCTCCACAGCAGAAGAAGAACAGCTGAAGAGAAGCTGAGTTGCTCTAGGAGAGGGTCACGTGGCAGAGAGAGCATCCAGAGAAGAAGAGTATGGCTTCAGGGAGCAGTGAGCATTGGAGATCTGCAGATGAGCTTTGGATGCTCAGTTATGATACTGATCTGTCGTGATACTCACTAGGTAGCTCTGCAATCATTGCTGGTTTGGTTTTTTTTTTCTTGGAGGACTTTTATGCTTGGGCATTACAGATGGAGAAAGTGTTGTCTTCCCTTCATTGAAACAACAGACCCTCTCCTGAGATTGGGAAGAATCCAGCAACCCAATGCTCAGTTCTGTCAGGGGTGAACATTCCACAAGGTCTTCACATAGCCACTAGATCTGTCTGTAGTATCCTAGTAGGAGAACTGCTTTTGCAAGCTCTCTCTTTCCTCTCCCTCTTCTTCAGCTAACTGAAATGCTACTTTCCCCACTGCAGCTGCCACTTCCTTTTGTGTGTTCAGTTGTAATCCAAATTTCACGCTGACTTTGGTCATCCACTTTACTACTGACCAAAGCAGTTTCTCAGACTTTCTGATAAGGAAATCATCATAAACGTAAAGTTGACTGGAGCATCTGCACTCCCTCCCTCCCCATCTATGACACCATCAAGTCTGGCCTCACTGATAGTGAAGCAAAAAAAGAAGAAACCAGCAAGAATAGATATTGCTGTCCAGAAAAAAATTATGTACATGCAGCACGTAGCCCAGTAAAATACTGCAGTCCATGAGATTTGGAAACCATTCATGAGTTCATCAAAAGCAATGAACTAAATATGCTAGATCAAGAGTGATTTATTATCTGCCTACCTGACCCCTACCTAATGTAGTCAATACATTTATGATCCAGACTGTAAAGTGTCTCAGTTATATAATGTGCATTCTGTGACATCCTACCCTAGGAGTAGAAAAGACAGTGACTCAACAGACTATTGATAATAACCAGTGGCTACATCAACTCGCATCTTAATTTAACATCCTATGTCTCATTGAATTAATTGATTTCCTTTATTGACTGCATATATAATTTTCTGTGGTTTATTATTTTTTTCTTTCTCTTAGTGAATACTTTGTGCTTTTCCAGTGTGCTGTAGTAAGATAAAATGTTAGTCGAGGTCTTTGGGTCTTGAAAGGCAAGGAAAGGGATATTATTTCATTGCATATCATGATAAATTTACTGATAAATAATATTCCTAACAACCCTCACACATGAAGCAGCTACTGAGATCTCTGAGCAAACCCAGGTACTCTGTCTTCCACCTTACCTATGCTGCTAGATGAGAACCTGAAAAATAACCTGCATGTCAAAGGGACACTGTGCCTCCTGTGCAGTGGAGAAGTGCCCATCGATAGCATCTTTCTCTGTGAGGTGGTTAATGGGACTTTGCCAGCTGAAGAGATGGTGGAGCATGTGCATTAGGCTATATCTGCTAATTGCCAGGAACTTGATAGCCGAGTGTTGCCAACCTGCTGTGGGTAAAGAGCAGTTCTTGGCAATTGCCGTTTGCCAACTCTACCTCATTCCCTTCCTTCCCCACCCCCAAAGTCCCTGTAATGCCACCCTGCCAGGCTTTTAAAACAGATTTCATTTGAGAAAAAAATGTTTTCAAAATACATCATTTTAATTGTGTTCAAAAGCACCCAAACATGGTTTGGGGGGCCTTTAATCTTCAAAGCAATTTATAGCACTAGCTGATAAATATTATGTTACAGTTAATATATCAAAGCATAATGTGGTCTGAAACAGAATCGGTAGGTCATCCATCTGTGTCACATGAAAGGAACTGGTTTCCTGGTTTGGTCTGCTCTTTACCAAACTAAAGGAAATAGTTTTGTAGTGAATCTTCAAGGAGATGTTAGATTGCTTTCTCCTTTTCTTCTCTTCACGGGGATTTGGAGTAGTTTTACGGCATCAGAATCCTGTGGTGTTTGGAAAAGGTTTCACATGCTGACCATCCTCTTTGTACTGTTTCAGCTGTTAGGTCAGCTGTTTTACCAGAGCATATGTCAGTCTCCTTGGAAGCAAATGCCTTTCTGGGAAAAAATGGGTGATGCGCTCTTGGGTTAGCCAGGTTAGGTGCAGGTACTGGCTGAAGAGGCCTCTCTTTTTCAGTTTCACATAAACTCATTTCTGTTCCTTTAGACATCTGCTGAACACCGGTAAGAGAGTATTACCTTATATATGAAAATTAGGGTATGGCAAGGTCACAAAGTAATCACAGGGAGCAGTGCATCTAAAAGACCAGCGTTTCTCAGTCGTGGTTTTGCAGTCCATTAGATGTGTGGCTCTAATCAGTCACATGAGAAAACTCTAAAGGCACCTGGTGATTAAAGCCACCTTTTCAAAGGTATCTTCTAAAAAAAGTATACACAGCAATTAGCTTAGTAAATTGGCTTGCTTCCTGAAACATATTAATTCTTTCTGAATTATTTAAAGTGACTTCTTTTTAGTTTATAAAGTTAAAGATTTATTGGTGATTTTACACTCTGTGTCCTCAGACACTGAGTTAAGGATAAAGTTAAAGACAAAGCCCGTGATGAAATGTGACCAACTGCCAGCTGCTGCTGGGATGGGTTTTTACAAATGGAGGTAATCTCGTTACCCCCACCCACTCTGCCAGCCTGGAGGACTTTACAGTGACCCATCCTCACATCTCTATTTGAATCTATAATCTGATATTCTTGAAATGTGATAATGAGTTTTGAAAGAAAAACCTTGGGTGCCTTCTTTAATTACTGTTCTGAAGAAAGCCACCAAATTTCAGCTACCATAGTCCTTTGTTAAGCTCTTCTGCTGTTAAAGATCATTATAAAAATTCCATAATCCATCTTGAAGCCTTTAGTTGGAAGAATAAAAAAAAAAAAAGAGTATAAACAAGGAGGTTCAGTTATAAGCATAGAGCAGATATGAGAAGTGAGGGCTTAAGAGCAAATCCTTAGGAAGCAGGTGGAGCTTCTATTGTTTCTCTTCTCAAACTTTGTTTTTCAGCAGATCATCTTACGGTCTGTTTTTGCCCAGAATTTTGAAGGGCAGTCTTGTGAGGAGCAGCTGAGGGACCTGGGGTTGTTCAGTGGGGAGAAAAGGAGACTTGGGGAGACCTTCTTGCTGTCAGCAACTCCCTGACAGGAAGTTGGAGCCATGTAGGATTGGTCTCTTCTCCCAAAGAACAGGTGATAGGACAAGAGAAAATGACCTCAGATTGCACCGGGTAGGTTTAGGGTTGGACCTGAGGAACAGTTTCTTCCCCACAAGGGTTATCAAGGCCTGGCCCAGGCTGCCCAGGGCAGTGGTGGAGTCCCCATCCCTGGAGGGGTTTGAAAGCCATGGAGCTGTAGTGCTGAGGGACATGGGTTAGTGGTACTCTGGCAGTGCTGGGTTAACATGTGGACTCAATGATCTTGAAGGTCTCTTCCAACCAAAATGAATCTATGACTCTATGATTCTTGGCCCTTTAGAAAGCACAAGTACTTCTAGTGGAGGAATTGCCGTTCTAATAGATATTACCTTATTTTTAGTCAAGTATTTTGTATTTCTTAGCATCACATTTTTGCTGTGCTAAGGGAGCAAGCAGAATGGATTTGATAGCCAGGTATCTTGTCTTGGACTCATTCGTGTTCCTACTGTTGCCTTACAGACATTTCTCTTCTATCTGATGAAAGGTGTTGTACTCATTTTTATTTCCTTATTATGCTAAGAATTAAACTTTGAGAACAGCGGCTGGTTGCATTCACTGGGAACTGAATTCTGTAACTATAAAATTATGTTCTACTTATTCATGAAAATGGATCAATTAAAGTCAAGGGGACTACTCACATGAGTAAATGCTAATTAACAAAACTGATGCTCTAATGAAGAGGACATGATAACATTGCAGATAGATCCTGAATATTAAACATACTTTGCTCGGCAGCAGAAGAGGTGTTTACTCTATAGTCTATAAGCAGTTTATTAAATTTCTGGTTGTAAATAAATGCTTTGGGTTGCCTTTCTAATTGGTAAATACTCTGTACTTTTAGACTCGAGTGCTGTCTTGAGAAGTTAGGATGCGTGCGTCTGAAGTGTGCGCTTAAGCCAGTGCTGATACATAGCTTGGTGATGAAGAGACTGCTGATACCATCTAACTAAATCAACCTGGGATGCTGCCGTGACAGGAAGGTGGCTTTTCTGCAATAAGAGTTCAAGATATTTCTTGCCCAGCTGGGAAAAAAAGCTGTCTTTTCTTTCCCTCTGAAAAAAATAAAATTAAACAAAAGCTCAAAAAGCCTAATAATATAAAGAAGGAACATCCATTATCACATGTAAGTCAGTGGGAGAGAGTCTTTAGAACAGCCTGGTAGCTGGATTGTCACATTAATTTATTTTCCTATTCATGGAAACTCTACTTTCATCACCAAGTGAACTTGGTGCTAATTAATTAAATATGAACTATTGATTAATGTATGAAGAACAGTGAAAGCTGTGGCTACAGGACTGGTCTATTTTCAGAGACTTCTCTGTATTCTAACTAATATCTTCTTAATATTTCATAGTTCAGGTCTGAAATAGCAGAAATAAACAACCACTTGAAGGGAGATGAGAAGTGGTCCCAGCACGGTGTTTTTGCAGCAGGGCTGTGTACAGATCAGAACAGAGATGAGGACGGGGCCTGGGAGGGAGCCCCGGGTAGCGTGTGGTACCCTGGCCGTGAGTCCTGTCCTGCCTGACAAGTGGACAGAGGATTCCCTCAGCGGCTGCTGTGGGGTTGGCTTCAGCTCAACAGGCTTTCCAGGTGGCACCAGGAAAAGCAGGGCATCCAGCAAGTGACACCTTTCACTTAAGCAGGAGTTGGATCAGATGGGCAGCACGTTCTGTTAGGTCTTCTGGGGGCAGAATTGAGGTAGGTGGAGATAGGACAGGCAGCAGAAAGGGGTGACACTCGGGAGGGGAGAAGGTCAGTGCTAATACAGCTGTGCCACCAGCTGCTGAACTTCTCCAGTCTTAACTGCTTTCCACTCCTCTGTTCCTCTTCCATCTTTTACTTTTCATTTCCACATTTTTTCTCTCTCAAATGGGGGGAAAGGAAAAAAAAAGAAAAGGCACCCAGCAATTTTTGTTGACTGAACCTTCTTTCTGTGTGCTGCTGACACCACCTAAATCCAGGCTTGTCCTCCTGACTTAAAGCTTACTTGAAAATGCAAGCATGAAACCAGGCTGATTGAAGTGCCTGGGCATGCCTCTGGCATAGAAGTCTTTCATATGCATCTAGCAGGAGAGAAGAGAAATGTTAGATGAGGACATTCAGCTGTGACAGATCCTGAAAATTTGGATCTTGGAAAGAAATCCTCTCCTTTTATACTTAAACAGCAAATTTGTTTGAAAGGACAGATAACTTTGGGTTATTATGGCACACCCTTTATTAGTTGGGCACATCCATGCAAAATGTGACACGTGCTATTGCTGAGGAACCAGCAACAAAACGTTTCACGTTGCTTCTTACACCGGCTGTTACTTCTGATTTCTAAAATAACTTTTTAATGTTAATAAAAGTTCTGTAGAGCCTTAGCACTGAACAGCAAGACAAAAAATGGACTATAATAAAATAAACTGTGAGAAAATATTTTTTTAAAAATCAAAAGTCACAAAATACCCAGTCTCCAAACTCTAGTTTTTCAGTAGGTATCGTGTTCATGGAAGTTTTGTCTTTGCATTTTCACAAAAATATGAGAAGTATAGTAACAAAGTACAGTGTCAAGCAAAACCCAGGTACCATGTGGTGTCCATGATTGCAGTATATTCAGACAGCCACATCTGAAGTCCATTCAGTCCAGTCTGAAGATGCTCAAAACAGTAAACAAGATGTGATTCCTTTGATGTCTACTGAAGTTCACCACAAAAAGGCTTTTCCTAAAGATGTGTGAGACTGAAGTGACAGACAGATGCCAAGGTGATTTGCAAAGTGTGAGACGAAAAATTAGCGGCAAACAAATGATTTAAGTTGCTTATAAGATGTGATTTGGCCCGACTGTGAAGAATGCTCATCTTTTATAGGTGGGCTGGAGTGTTATCAATCACCCCGACACGTTATTTGTGCATCATTATATGTCATTGACCCAATACTCAGCAGTGAGGGTTCTGTGCACGCTTATCACATCATCTGATACCAGCCTCATCTGTCATTAAGACATTATGTACCAAATGTAGCCTATTTCCCCTCTCCATGCAGATGTGATATACTTGTATCTCCTCTGTCATCTCTAATTGCCCTCATACCTATCCACAGAAAGCTAAACCTCTCTCCTCAAGCTCATCCTATTCTAGCACTTTCAGGAAAGAACAACTTTCAGTCAAAGAGTGCGTATCTAGATTTGGGCAGGGATTTCTAAGGTAATACATAATGATTTTTTTTGGTGTTGGTTTGCATGGTAGAGTGCCTTTGCATGGTCCATCATGTAGCTTCCTACGTTCAGTCTTTCAGATCTTCATAAGCCTGATAGATAAATGGGTAGTTTCAGGGACGTGATGGAACAGTAGAGCATTGACCTAACCAGGTCTGGAGGGCCCTTCAGGTCTAAATAAGATCTCAGTTGTGTCTTGGTGACCTTCAATCTGCTTGCATATGTTGTGTGAAGGGAAGTGGTCAGGTGGGGTCAGGACAGGCAGGATGCACTCTGACATACTAAATATCAGTTCAGTAAAACAAAATGGCAGGAGAAGAACTTGGAGGGGGAAAAAAAAGGATTTGTAAGTGAAGTTGGTGCATGAACTAAGGACATAGGGTCTAAGCCATGATCTGCTAAAGTCAAGGCCATCTGGAGGTTGTTACTGTGATTAAAGAAAGAAAAATTGCAAATTGTTGCTAATGGCTGCGGACACCGATAGGGGTGCCCGGATTTCTGATGATGGTGTTCTTTGTGTTCTGCAGAGAAGCACCAATGCCTTTTTTCAAGGCAATCTCAGCAGCAGCTGAACTTTATATGTCTTTTACAGCATTTTTGAGGATTAAAATACCAACTTTTTTCACTTTCTGGCAATGCACTAACAAGTATCGTTTTTCATTCTTTTTGCACTAACATTTATAAAAAAAAAAAAAAGTAAATTAAAATATTTAAACACAACACACTGAAAACATTTGTTCATGCCTCCTGGCCAGGTTCCAACTTGCGTAATTAAATCTTGCAGTCTGTTACCTAAATGCTTCCTGCGGTTCCTACTCGGTGCAGCCTCTTCGCTTAGTTTCTGGCCTCGGCTGGTTTTGCTGTTGCTTTGCACTGTGGCACAGCTGCCACCTTGTATCACAAGGATGGCTGCGTTTCCTTGGGAAAAAATGACTTTCATATATAAATAATTGTTAAAGTGCTTTGGAAACCTCCCTGGGATGAAGAGCACCATTGAAAAGTAATAATGCAAATGCATTATTAATATTGATCCCATCGTTGATCACACTGAAAACCAGGGGTAGGGAGAAGGTTAATCTTGCAGTCTGTGTTATACCCCAGGACTCAGGAAACCTGGGTGTGATACCAAGCTCTACCCCAGTCTCCTCTATGAGGCTGGACAAGTCATTTATCCCTTTGTGCCTCACCTGCCCCTTGGAATTCCTTGGCAGCCATGAAAAGAGGGCGACCAGAAAGGTCTGGTAGGTGGGTTCAGGTTTATGCTCCCCTTCATGCCACTGCTCTTTTTGTCACTACCCTTCACAAGCGAGCACGGATATTTTTCTACATTCAAAATGATGAAGTATTTCTCACTGTTGCACACAGGGATCACCCAGCAAACTCATTTGTTCTGCGTTAATTTTCTGTGGCACAGTGCAGGCATTTAAGCCCCGTCCACTGCCAGCTTTTTTATCCTTCTTCACCTCTTATCTACTCTTTTGTAACCTTGGAAAGCAATTTGTAACGCATGTGAATGTGCAGAAAATACTCAGTGCTGATTCCTATACAGTAGAGCAGTTACTTACAGCTGTCCTTTAGTTTGAGTGAAGTCCTTCACTTTATGCTCAGATTAACCAATGTTCCAACTGAATTTGATGTTATCTCTCTTTTATTGATGTGAATTATTTATAGCAGAACTGTTGAATCATCACAACGTGATTCCTGACACTATTATTTATGCTAAGATATTAATCCCATGTTCCTATTAAGATTTATCCCTCTGTTCCTCGTTCTGGATTCCTGAATTAACTTTAATTATTCCATCTTTCTCTTTTGCAGTTTTAAGTGCAGCTAGGTTCGCATAGCAGAAGCATTAGATTGTGGGTGACCGTGCTGAGGTCAACCACAAAATTTGTCTTCCCTGCTTAACTGTAGGTGTGGACTGGAGTTTGTATCACAGCCAAAGGTAGCTCGTGGTTAGTGCCAGAGTTAACAGCAAACCTCTTCTCTCCATGGTATATTTCTGCACGTGTGGATACAATATTTAGAACGGTCCAGATAGAGACTGTTAAGATGAATTCTCTCCAAAGGTGACTTCTTGGCTGCTGTTGTTTCTTGTGTAAATAAATTTACCCTAAGGGGGTGTAGAAAGTGTTCTCCAATTAAGGAAACGTGTTAAAACTGCCTAGCAGAGAAAATCCTCAGCCTAAGTAGTAGAAACTGTGCTTACCTACTCTGCTCCTTCCCAGGTCAGTCAGTAATTTGAGATAGATCAGTCTCTGGCAAGTCATCTTGCTTTGTCCATTCACCGTGGGCTTTTCCATCTGGGTCTTGCAGAAAGATTGGTGCTGGTGGGCACAGGTTGGTGGTCATGAAGCTTCTTCCCAAAGGGTGAGAAAACCCAGGTGACAACGTAGGGGTAGCCCAGCAGTTCCTGCAGCTCACCAGGGTGCTTCATCCTGGAGTATCTCCTTGGGCCTCTTCTCTTCTCTTCTCTTCTCTTCTCTTCTCTTCTCTTCTCTTCT